>BQKN01064258.1:287679-307502 GCA_022839385.1 Asparagus kiusianus
ATAAAGAAAACTCACTTTGTAAAAGAAGAGTGCGGAAAATGGGCTTAAAAAAGACTCTTGAATTCAAGATAATTCTATCTTATAAAGCCAAACTGACCGAGTAATTAAGATCTTGAGGAGCATTTCCATACTTAATGATCTAAGCCCAATTAGATTGGAATTCATTAGCCTAAAAATCGTTAAATGATCACTTAGAAAGCCCGATAAAGTAGGAAAAATCACCAAGGAACAAAGAGTGAAATAAAAAATATACTAACAATGTTTTTATATAAATAGTTATATTTGTATATATACTCTTGAAAAATTATTTTAATTAAGAGACTTGAAAATTGTTTAAAACAAAGAGTTAGCATATTCTTTTCAAAACTTTTAAATTAAATTTCAAAGTTAGACTTGGTTCTTTATAGCTATAATGAAAAGATTTTCTAGGAGATTTACCATAGAGTTATATATAAAAATATTTTCTTGAGTAATAACTAGCTTCAATTAGAATATCTAAATATATCAAGTAAATTAATTATTTACTAACTTCTTTAAATTGGCAAGTTGATCGAATGTTGTTAGTATATTCACTATAAACCCTCACGAGACTACAACTCGTCCACTATGATAACCTAGGGGTTTAAAGGCTTGTTGTATAGGCTAAATACAATCGTGATTCCTGTGAAAGAGAGTTAGGATTTTTCTATCTTTTCCTTTAAATTTCTCTCTTTGCTAGAGGACTAGCAAAAGTTTAGGTGTGAGGGTATTTGATATTCATATTTTTGTTACATTTTTATACCCCCATATTTTATCTTAATTGCAGGTTAATGAATAAAAGCCAAGAAGTCCAATCCCATACACACAAGAGAAGATCGATCGAAGAATAAGATGACTGAGTATCGTTGGCAGTATCGATATTAAGCTTGAAAAAAATACAATAATATATTGTTGATGTGTTAATAAAAATATAACTAAATTGTTAATATTAAGATGGTTTGTATAATCGCAGCACAGAGTACATACTTTTCATAAGATTACAAGATATTTTAATTATTAATAGATTTAAAATAAAAAAATAAATACCAAATATTAATGATTACTCTAGTATAATTTTATATGAAAAAAGAATTCACATAAGCATATTAAAAATTTGTGTGAAAATTCCTTCTAAAAGTTCCTAATTTTACTCAAAATATTAAGCTTTACAATAAAATATTCAAAAATAACTATCCTTTACTCCTTGTTTCATATTTAATTGAGCTGAGATCAATCCTTCTTCATCTTTATCTTTTTCCAAGGCAATTCTATAGTAATGTCTTCATTGTCTATATTAATTGTGATATCTGAAAGTACCCTAGAGGGGGGGGGGTGAATAGAGTTATTGCTAATCTTATTAGATATTAATGCCGATTAAAATTAATTAACAAATATATCCTAACAATATTGATATTCAATTTAATATATGCAAGGATATATGAACAAGAGTAAATAAACAAGTGATAGTATACAAATGACAAACACAAACACAAGATATGATCATGGAGTTCGGTCCCCACGACCTGCGTCTCTGTTTCTCACCTCGAGGAGATCTTCACTATCACAACCGGGTTTTCTACGCTCACCCGAATAACGTTTATACCTCACACTATGGTTTTCTAGTTCATCGAAAACTTTACAATTCACACTCTTACAATCATACTTTACACCCTCTAAGTGTTGGTCTCTAGCCTGTGTTTCCCTCTAGTGTTAGGAATTACAACATACCTCTAGGCATTACCACCTAGCCCACTCCTCTTGGGACAACCCCGTCTCTCACCACACACTTCTTTCGGTGTATAAATGTATTATAAGGTGAATCTCACAATTAGGCTCAACAATAATAAAATGTACAATAGGTGAGAACTCAATGTAAGCTCAATCTCACAAATCATAATCCCACAACCCAATATATGATGTATGAAATCCTACAAGCTCAAATAGGGTGTGTGTGATAAAATGAATATAAATAAAATCTAACTCAATTAGCAAACTAGCAACAATAAGAATATGAAAATCAATAATAAAATTGCTAGAGAAAAGAGTTAGAAAAACTTCTCTATAAACACAATAGAGAATGAAGAAGATTGAGGATGAATTCCTCAATTGAAAATGCAAGCCTCCTCTTTGTAAACTCAAACACCAAACTTAAACTTGAGAAATAAACTTTTAAACACTTAAAACTCTTGTTAAAAACCCTCTTAAAAAATCTTAATTCTGATGAGAATAATAGGGGTTTATATAGAAAGAAAAACCAAGGCACAAAACCCAAGCAAAACCAGTAAAAATGATAAAAAAACAAAGGTCAGAAATATAGTCGTTGGAGCTGGTCAGTCGACTGACGGGATATATCAGTCAACTAATGAGTTGACCATTGTATTCATTATCCAGCTCATTAGTCAAACTGGCGATCATTATCAGTCGGCTGATGGATCATCAGTCGACTGGTCAGTCAACCGAAACAAAACAGAAACTATTTGATGATTGCAAGCACTTTCGTTAGTCGACTGATCAGTCGACTGATGCCATCAGTCGACTGATAACAAGTTACCAGCCTGAAATGATTTTTGAAAACAAATTTTAAAGTCCTTTTAAAAATAGCAAATAAATTCTAAAAAATGTAAAACTTTGAAAAAAGTTTATAATCATGAATATGAACATGTTAGAAAAAGAACTTTTCAAATTGCTCTTATCATTTGTGAAAACTCAGAAATATTCAAAAGTACACAAAATACATGTTTTTCAAATATGTTGATTTTGACATTTTGGCTCAAATCAAGTTTTGAAAACTAGTGTAATGTTTTTATGGACATAATAAAAGATGTAAACAAGGTTTGTATAGTCCAAAACATATTTTAATGTATTTCGCATAGAAGCACTTATTTTCATGAAAATTCACAAATGTAATGTGTGCGTATATTTGAGCTTATAGAATTAACACACATTATATAATCCTATACTAAGTATACCAAAAAAGAATCTTCTAAAGCTTGAACTTAGATTGATTGACTTGATATGCATAGCTTTAATATATCTTGTTTAGCTTGATTTCCTGTATATACTAAACAATACCAAATAAAATACTGAAAACAATATTAGTTATAAATTGTTGTAAAATCATTATCAAAACAGGAGGACCCAACAATCTCCCCCTTTTTATTATGACAAACAATTTACCAATATGCATAAAAGTCAATAAACTAATTTGAATAAATGTTATATACTCACAATTTTCTCCCCCTTTGGCAACATCAAAAATGGGAAAAAATAACAGAACAAGAGCTAGAAGCTCCCCCTACATATAAGCACAGGTGAGATATATTAAAAAAGGATTCTCCCCCTATTTAAAAGCCTGTAAGAAAGGTTAGCCACAATATATAAATAGATCGTGGTTGTGAAACAAGAATACATAGAGAATGAATATAACGACAACCACATCCACACATTTTCATAGAGATAAACAGAAATGAACATGGATATATATAAGCCAAAATTATGAGTTTACAACAACTCACTCATGTTCACCACATATCAAGCCAAAACACATAGTACAATAGTGCCATACCAACCATAGTGCATACAAACACAAAACAAACTACATACCAAAGTTACTACATCAAAATATTTTTCAAACCAAAAGTCAAGTACATGAATAACAAAAATATAAGATCTTCATCACGAGGATGATGGTCCTGGACCCGGAGAGGGAGCGGATGGCTGTAACAAATTGAGGATATCAGAAAGCTGATGCCCCAACCCATCTACTCTACCAATCATCTCGACATGAATCTCCTCCTACCTACGCTCAAGGTCGCTCAAGCACCCATAAACTCCCTCTTCTAAGCTGTCCATACGACGGGCCAAGAAGTCATGCATATGAGAGGAAGCAGAAGGGGAATGGTGAGGAGGCCTATAAGATGAGTCAGAAGAAGAAAACTCAACTGATCTAGCTGGCTCAGGATATGGAGGTTCAGGAGAGGGAAGCTCATGAAGATCATATTGGGTAGCCGGAATACCCATGAGATTCAAAGCGGCAGCGTCAATAAAAGATCCTATTTTGATAGATGGTTCCCCAAAGAGATCAACATTGAAATGTTTGAAAATGATAGTAAGAATGGCTCCAAAAGGAAGAAATTTTGTATGGGTAGAGGCCATAAAGTCAAAGATAACTTTCCCCCATAGAACATCTCTATTGCTAATGATGGCATATATAGCATTAGAAAGGTCTTAGGAGTAGTGATCATAACACCCTGTTTTGGGAATTAAGTTATAGCTAAGAATTCTTCCTAAGACCTTAGCAAGGAAAGTAGTGTTATAAGAATCTAGAGGGAAATGCCTGCCAGGAAGGATAACAAGAGAGTCAATGGCAGGATCATTAAACTTAATATCACCTAGGAGGGTATCTCCCCTAGGTATCCCAAGAATTTCTGCAAGCTGATTTACGATAAAAAAAATTTGTCGATCCTTGAAGATGAATGTAATAAAAGGAGTATTAGGGTCAGTGGAGCTGACTTGAAGGTTTGCATAAAACAACCGCATAAGATGAGGATAATATGGGGGTGCATTTTTAGAGTCGAAAAGATAAAATAAACCGGCATCTTTAAGAACAGTATTGACGTTAAGATGCTTGCACTCCTCATAATTTACAAATCTACCCGGAAAAATTTTCAACTGACAGAGAGTGTGATACTTCCCGAGTAATGCAGGAGTAAAAAACTAATTTTCATAAAATTCTACATTTTCTACTGAGGGATTTTGAGTTCTAGGAGTGGGAGAAGGAGCTTGTGAGGATGAGGCCTTTCCTCGACTAGTTCTAGGGTGTTTGTTGCCTTGATTCATGATAAAAGGGAAAATTGAAAGATTATAAAAAAAAATAACTCCTAGAGCTTGAAACCCAAATCTGAAACAAACCTAGATCTGACCAAAAGGGAAGAATAGGAGAAAGAGAGAGATTTATACCCTTTAGAGGAGCTCAGATCTTAGAGGTCGACGGAGATGGAACTCGACGGGGAGGACGATGAACTTCGGTCGACTGAAATTTAGGGAAAAAGATTGGCTTGGAAATTTTGGGAAAGAAGCACTGATTTAGGGTATAGGGAAAAACAACGGATAGGATAAACTCTCTATAGAATGAGCGACCATGATTAATGGGCAATCAGGTCGGGTCAAAACCAAACAAGTAAAACTACAGAAATCTAAAAACTCAAGAAGCAGATGAGCCTGTCGGTCGACTTATCAGTCGACTGAAGGCATCAGTCGACTGATATGCTCAAAATCAGTTTTTCAAATGGATTTAAATTTTTTAATCTTTTAAATATATGTAAATATATATAAAATTGAAACCACTCATTTAATTAATGAGTAAACATATCTCAAACAAAAATTTCAGAAAAATAAAATTTTCTTTTATAAAAAAATTTCAAAGAAAAATTATTTTAAACACACCCAAAAAAACATAAAACAACAAAATTAATGAAAGTTAATTTTGTTTTGGCATCCAAGAATTTTTGGTGCCGAGTGGTTTTGGGACATGACCCCCATTATTTAAGTTCAAGGCCCTTAGGTTATGAACCCATTTGGACGGATTTTGTGTACTGATATGATCAAAATAAAAATTATATACATGACCTTTACGATTGCTATTTGTACAATGTAGAGGTTGAAATGATTTGCATTGACCAAGATTTTGTGCACGTGGCTCATTTACAAAAATTGGTTTTTCTTTAAGATTATTTTGTAAATGAGAATTTCTTCTCAAATCAAAACAAAACTTGGTCAAATGACCAAAACGACCATAATATTCACACTTATACACATGAGCATGTTTATGATTATCACTATGTGTGTATACATGTGTATGCGATGAAGAAGCTTGATAGGATGCATAAACATGATTAGGCTTGTTAGGCTTTTGTGCATTATAATAAAATTTAGTAATACGGCTTTTACGGTCGCAAATTGAACACTTGTAAATTTTGTTATACTTGTGTGCATAGTGAATAGGTTTCTTGGAAATATTTTTGTAGGACTTTGCACACAAGTCCATAAGCTTGTTGTTATTAACAATGCAAGTTTTTAATGTTGAATCTAAAGAGGATATTCTACTTTTAACATGATTCAACTCATTATTATCCACACAAGCATTGTTGTTAGAGGTAGAACATGCATGATTAATTTTGAAGGAATTAAGCTCTTTTCTAATGTTTTTAACTTCTAACATAGCATCACATTTTTCATGAAACAAACTAGCATTTTCCAATTTTAATTTTTCATTGCAATTTTTAAGATTTTCAATTTTATTTGCAATGAGATCAAACTTGGTGGCTAGTGTTTCATGAGAGGATTTAATTTCGACATGCTTGCTTTTTAAGTCAATGTAGCTACGTTTAAATTTTTTATAATCATGCATTAATAATTCATAGCCATGTGCGAGTTCATCAATAGTAAGATCATTTTTGTTATCAGACTCGCATACCTCACTAGGGCTATCGCCTAGTGGCCGTGTGCATGATGAGGCTCTTTGTGAACTTAAAAAGGGAACCGCCAAAGATCATCAAATCGTCTCCAAGTTTCCTTGATGTGCTTCAAATAATTTCCAAATTGTGTAAGCACTATTAAAATGAGCAAGTTCGTTAGAAATACATGGACCAAAAGCTTTATGCATAAATTCTAACACTAACATGTTCATAGTAAACATTTTCTTGTCATGTTTGCTCCACTTGGATTTCTCCGACGTGGGCACAATATAAGCATTGTCAATAACTTCCCATAAATCTATGTTTCTAGATTCAACAAAAATTTTGAATCTACAACACCATTGTTCATAAGGGAAGTTACTATATCTAGAAGAAACATTTATATCGTAGCCTACACCAAACATATCCATAATATATGAGCAAGCGAATTAAATAATATCAAAACAATATTAGCAACAATATTAAAGCTTGGACCGTTAACTCAGGTGGTTAAACCTTAAATTAAGAACATCAAGCTCTGATACTAATTTAAAGTATCCTAGAGGGGGGTGAATAGGGTTATTGCTAATCTTATTAGATATTAATGCTGATTAAAATTAATTAACAAATATATCCTAACAATATTGATATTCAATTTGATATATGCAAGGATATATGAACAAGAGTAAATAAACAAGTGATAGTACACAAATGACAAACATAAACATAAGATATGATCACGGAGTTTGGTCCATGACCTACGTCTCCGCTCCTCACCTCAAGGAGATCTCCACTAACACAACCAAGTTTTCTATGCTCACCCAAATAACGTTTACACCTTACACTACGGTTTTCTAGTTCACCGAAAACTTTATAATTCACACTCTTGCAATCACACTTTATACCCTCTAAGTGTTGGTCTCTAACCCGTGTCTCCCTCAAGTGTTAGGAATTGCAACCGACCTCTAGGTATTACCACCTACCTCACTCCTCTTAGGACGACCCTGTCTCTCACCACACACTTCTCTCGGTGTACAAGTGTATTACAAGGTGAATCTCACAATTAGGCTTAACAATAATAAAATGTTCTCTACAATAGGTGAGAACTCAATGTAAGCTCAATCTCACAAATCACAATCCCACAACTCAATATATGATATATGAAATCCTACAAGCTCAAATAGGGTGTGTGTGATAAAATGAGTATAAATAAAATCTAACTCAATTAGCAAACTAGCAATAATAAGAATATGATAATCAATAATAAAATTGCTAGAGAAAAGAGTTAGAAAAACTTCTTTACAAACACAATAGAGGATGAAGAAGATTTTTGAAAACAAATTTTAAAGTCCTTATAAAAATAATAAATAAATTCCAAAAAATATAAAACTTTGGGATAAGTTTATAATCATGAATATAAACATGTTGGAAAAATAATTTTTCAAATTGCTCTTACCATTTGTGAAAACTTGGAAATATTCAAAAGTGCACAAAATACATGTTTTTCAAATATGTTGATTTTGACATTTTGGCTCAAATCAAGTTCTGAAAACTTGTGTAATGTTTTTATGGAAATAATAAAAGATGTAAGCAAGGTTTCTATAGTCCAAAACATATTTGAATGTATTTTGTATAGAAGCACCTATTTTCATGAAAATTCACAAATGTAATGTGTGTGTATATTTGAGCTTATAGAATTAACACACATTATATAATCCTATACTAAGTATACCAGAAAAGAATCTTCTGAAGCTTGGACTTGGATTGATTGACTTGATATGCATAGCTTCAATATATCTTGTTTAGCTCGATTTCTTGTATATACTAAACAACACAAAACAAAATACTGAAAACAATATTAGTTGTAAATTGTTTGTAAAATCAGTATCAAAATAAGAGGAGCCAACAATATCAGGTTGGTAAATAATAAAGAGTAAAATACAAGACAAGAGTCTGAAAATATATTAGGATATACTTGGATCAATCAAAATATATTATTACTTATAATTGATATGTATTAGAAACAAAATGCGTTGACTGTATGAGCACTGTAACATAACTTTTTTAGTACAAGCAACCCTTAAGATTAATTTAAAAAATCTCTTGGGGTTAGGAATAAACAATTAATAAGTTTGTAGTGGAAGCTAGTAGAATATAGTACATTCTTAAGAATTATTAATCTTCTTAATTTATTTATGATGACAGGATCTCATTATTAACTAACTATAAGGCCTAGTGCATTAAATTTTTATTGGGCATTCAAGGTAGGCAGAGGACTCAGGTGAGTTCTCATCGCAATGAATGTTCTACAATTTAAGTACAAAGGAAAAATGAGAGTTGATCAATGGTGTAGTTGGTGAGGGGGAAACTTCAGCAGCTTAATTTTGGTATGTGGATATATTATAGATGGAGATGGAGAATGGTGGTTTTGAAAACAATGAGTGTGTGTGGGTAATTAATATGGTTTTTGTTAGTGTGGCTTTCCTCATTCATTTTCAATATATGTGTGGTCCTGTGGATATATATAACTATAGTATTGCTATTCTCTTTTAGTTTTCTGGAAGAGTTTGGGTGTAAAGAAAAAATTTTAAATTATCTAATCTAGTTAAAGTAGGATCATATAAGTTAACCCTATATATGAAATTTATTTTAACCAACAACCATATTTAAGTATTACAATTGGTATTGAGATGTAAAATACGTGTGAGATTCTCTTTGACTTTTATACAAATAGTATATATTTAAATAATAATAGTATAATTAAAATTAATGATCTAAAAAAAGATCAAACATACAATATAATTAATTACTTTATAATATTTTAATATAATCTAATAAGAAGAAAATAGATGAAAGCATAATTTTTTAACAATCTAATCTAATCTACTAAGAAGAAAATAACAAATGCACATACCTATTGAAGGAGATAAAAGTACTGTGAAAATTATCATAGTTTCTTGATCTGAAAAAAATGAAACATACAATATAATTAATTTCTTTAAAATAATCTAATGTAATCTAATAAGAAGAAAATAGATGAAAGTGCTGTGAAAATTATTACTATTTCTTGGTATGAAAAAGGTTAAATATAAATATAATTAATTTCTTTAAAATAATTTATTCTAATTTAATAAGAAGAAAATAGCAAAGGCAAGTACATGTAGAAGGAGATGAAAGTGCTATGAAAGTTATTATAATTTCTTAGCTTATATATATTAGAATGTGATGTTGCTTGAGAGAGGATACCAATTGTAAATATAGTTTAATTTAAATAATAATAGTAATATAGTATAACTAAACTTTGATACTAATTATGCACTACCGTGAACTATTTGAATTTTAGTCGGTGAGAGATCGGCACGTTGTGTCCTCAAATCGCAGTCGTTTATTTTAATTTTTCTTTTTTTATAATTTTGAGAACAATTTTGTCTCTTTAATTAGTTTGGTGGATTTTATAGATACTCTGTCCGGATTACGTACATTTGTAGGTCTGTACTGCTCCTAGGTTCGACGTTTGGGGTGGACATTATTTTGTCTCGTTAATTTGTTTGATTTATGCATATACGCCCTTCATCTTATATACATTTATAAATTTGGTATTTAATAATTTCATTCAGGTTTACATTTCAATTTAAGCTATATCATTATCTTCATGCTATGCATATCCAATAAGAATTCATAAATTTATCAACTTACCCTTAGTTAATGAATTAGTATTTAAATTTCAAGGGTATTTTTGTCTACGGAAATATTTTCCTAAACTCGTGCTTCTAAAAGGGAGTATGGAATTTGACGAAAGTGAGATAAATTTCTATAAGTACCCCAATTCTATTTTTTATATAGTAACTAAGATTGTATAATTTTATCCTAGTTCTATTTTTAATGAATTAACGTTATAAAAAATTATCCCATAAATTGTTCCATGTTTTAATTTTCTAAGTTCCACTTGACCCACTTAGCATGTGAAAGTTCGACTTGACTAACCGCGTTCTCATTCTTGCCGAGCCGCCCTTGACTTCGGAAACTTCGTTTGCCGATTTCCCAAGTATGCGAGTTTACCAGTCATAGTACGAATCTCGAACAAAAGAAGGAAAGACCCAATTGCCTCTAGGCTCGGCCCTCGGTTTTCTCATTTCCGCTCTCCCACTCGCCGAGAGCCTTTCGAAAGTCTCTTCCTTTTGAGATCACCCGAAGCGAGCTCGTCGATCCGATCATGGCGTCTAAAGAGTACTTGGGCAAGATGGAGCTCCGGCAGAGCTACCGAAATTTGTGGCACACCGATCTCATGAGCACCATCCAGGCCGATTTCCCTTGTAAGAAACCCTAACCCTAGCTCATTTTTCTTCACTTAGATCTGTTCGATCTCTGACCTGATTGTGATGTCGTTGTTCCTCGATCCGCAGACTGCTGCCTGGCGCTTTGGTGGTGAGTTTCCTGATTCTTTTCTCTTTTTGTTTGATTTGACTCGAAATTGGTAGATCTGATGCTTTGTGTTCTGGCTTGATCTTAAGCCTATATATACATATATAATGCATGTAATTTTTTTTGGGGGAAATTGACCGATTATTATAAATTTGTTCTAAAAGCGTACTGCTATTGTTGCTTTGTTTACTTGAGAATGTTGTTAACCATAGAATTGACCTTGATATGTCTTTACTCCTGTTTTTGTCATTGAACATATAAGAAAAGAAGTGCAAGTAGACGTGATGCTGGTAACAAATGCTTCTATTTCAAATTTCATGTTTGGTTTATTTAGCTGGTTACTCTATAGGGGTGCAAAAACATATCCGTATCCATGGATATATCTATAACCGTGTCTATTAGGATACGTATGTTGGTCAGTCAAATCTGTAGTCAATGGGTTATGGTTTTGTAGTGAAATATCCAGATCCATATATGAAATATCCGAATATATGTTGATCTAGCTATTTTTGTTTCAATCCTTAGATTAATGAGTTTGAGACTAATTTTGATGATGAAGAGTTGCAATCTTTGCGTTTCAGATTTTAAAAACATATTAATAAACTTATGAACTCTTTTGTATCATATTAACTCTCTCTCTCTCTCTCTCTCTCTATATATATATATATATATATATATATATATATATATATTTGATGTTATTTCGTTCTTCTCATATCCCTTTTGTATCTGCATGTATATTCGTATATGTATCCGATTTTAGCTGATTTGGATATGAGTTTTCCTTACTGAGGCATGTCCATATCTGTATCTGTGAATGGAAAGTGAATATGGATGTGATAAATATCATATCGGAGCTGTGTCCAAATTGTTTGCACCCCAAGTACTATATCATCAAGTTCTAGCTCATCAATCATATGCAAATTTGATGTGTAAACTGTTGGACCCATTTAGAACATATTCAGTAGTGAAATTGAGTTGTATGTTTGGAATTGCGTACATTGGTTAGAAAAGTTTGATTAACAGTATCATTAAAGCTTGTACATTGATAAATACCTGAATCATCAAATACATCGCTTAAAAAGTCAAAAGTTAACAGTATCATTTATTCTTTGGGAGACAATGAACAAAAGCAAGAAACTTCCTTGAAGTGGTCCATTACAATTAGTATGGACTCTAGACTCGTGACTGTCAACAATGTTATTTCAGGATAAGAGCATTGAAAATAACTTTTTTCAATGTAAATTGTTGGAACGAGTTCTAGATGGAGATGGGACAAGAAGGTCAAGTGTTTTATTGTTCTACAATGTCCATTACGACAGACTTAGGATAGGACAATACAAGTCATGGATATTACATATACTTGTATGTATTGTTATTCCTAAATACTTCGAGAAGCAACAAGCTCTACATAGCTATATTTGCTTATATATCTCATGGCATTGACATTGTTTAAGATATCCATGTTAAGGATGTGGGTGAACTGAATATAAGATCATTTATTAATACTTTTCTATCATATATACCTTTGTAGGTCCCTAATTTTGAGTTTTTTTTAGATACAAAAGTATCCTAATTTCTTCTTATTATCATGTGAGAAGTGTCCGAGTCATAGGAGACGACTGTCCAACTGTTGTGTCCAATGCCCGACGCAATTTTTTTAATTTTTATTTTTTGGTTAAAAATGAAGTGTCATGGTAATGCTGTTGTGGTCCTAGATAAAGGTCTTAGGTCTATCTCCTTTCTTGGATTTTGTGCAATCTTTCTTTCTTTTATGGAGTTTCTTGTAAATGAGAAATTTGAAGAAAAAGAACCTGCTACTCTACTAATTAAATGAGGCTATAATTTTGCATCTGAATGATTTATAATGAGCATTCCTGGAATCTCTACTTTACCAATGTATATATTCAAACTTTATAATAAAGAAGAGAAAATATCTGACATGATTAATTATTTTGAGCCTAGCCCCACTTCTAATAGTATGGAGCCTATGGACACTTCTATGCATTGTTATTTGTGAGGCCAGTTAATAATGATGTTCTCATTCATACTGGGATCTGTTTTTAATCTCAAGAGAAGGCCAAGGAAAGAAGAAAATCCGAAGTTAAATTGCTAAAGCCTTTCTTAATGATGTAACTGCAAACTCATCTTTCTGTTATCCTTGTAAGCCAATTATTTCTTCCTGCTAATCCCGTGAAGTCCAGGTTGACTGATTGCTAGTGAGATAGGTGATAGATCATATATCAACCTAGGCCTTAATAAAATAATGTATCGAATCCAGTTTGCCAGCTTCCTATGCTGATATAGGATTCTTAATGGAGAATAATTAAAGCGCTAGAAATCTCTTGCATTTTCCTTTACATAGTCAGCTCAAGTCTACTAATCTTCTGGCTTTTGGTGGTCTAATTTCATATCTTCTAAAACTTATGTTAGGACTATTATAATTAAGCTGCTTTGTAATTCACTCGCAATGCTTTGATGTTTTGTTCATGTAAGTTTGAGCAAGTGATTAATTCATCTTTTCTTCGAAGATATGTTTAAAGTGAGAAATTTTAATATGGAGTACTAGAGCATTTCCTTTATGTGCATTAACACCTCACTTTTTAGTGTGTTTATATTAACTAAAAGTGTATTATATAGAAGAGCTATGATCCTTCACATATGGACAGATATATTTTTTGGTAATTTTTGGTCCATCACTCTTGATATTCTTAAATATTTGTTGAACTGAATGTGTACAATTAATCCAATGTCTTTTGAATGTGGCTTTTAGCACTGTATTTTTGCTTTAGCCTATATATGATGTAGGGTGTTTTGGAAACCATGCAAAATTTTATAATACTATTTAGTTTCGCCATATGCATAAGATTTGAAAATGATGTCTTTTATGTTGATATTTCCTCTAATCCACTTTAATCCGTGTAGTGGGCCCTGTGTATCCTACATGCTTCGTAAAAGAGCTCTTTATAATGACATGTCGAGGTAATTTTAGTGTACTCTTTGAGTTGGAAGAGCATATATTTTGCTCCTTTTACTGTTCTCTAGCTAATGTGTTTCTTTTGTACAGGTACGTCTGCTGTGCTGGTTATATGCCATGTAGTGGCAGGTGTGGGGAAAGCCGGTGCCCAGAATTTTGCCTTGCGACTGAGGTTCAATCTTTTTCTCATGAACTCTTTACCACATTCTTCTTCTTAGGATTGGAAAGTATAAAATTGGAACTCTCATCTGTATGGGTTGATTGATTAAAATTTTATTGGAAGTTAAATGCATAATTTCTCAAATAGACACTTGGCTTTTAGTGAGCATGCACATAAAGTTCCTTATCCTATTTACTGATAATAAACAGTATGAACTAAATGTAAGTTCTGTAACAAGGATGTGACTTGTCTGAGGTGTTTACAGACTTACAGCTAACTTTCTTCTTCTTCCTTGTAAGTGTTAGTGCTAGACCCACTTATCTTGAAAGAATGCAAGTAATTTTTCTTACATTTACTAATTTTCCTTCTTCAGCCAATACATTTTTTTGTGAGTTAATGTTATTGTTGTTGATTTGGTAAATTCCGGTGGAAAATGCATTGATCATGGTTGTGGCAATATTTCTTTTATAACTGATATTCCTATTACTAGTTTATCATCTGATGGTTATAGCACTTGACAATATTATGAAATAGCACCTGACAATATGATGAAATTAATGGCGGATGAGTCTGTAATCCTTTCGTTTTGAGACAAGCAAAATGCTAAATTGATGCCCAATAACAGTCTTTTTGTTGTTTTGCTTATTTATTTTTTTATAGAGAAAAATACCTTTTCTTGTTCATGTGTGTGGAGCTGTTTGAGCATCCTTCCCAGAGTTGCAAAATTAATAATGTGTCAGAAAAATGAAGAATGATTAAAATAAGGGAAAATTGGTTCTTATGAAGACCCACATAGTTTCAAAATCTTTTTCCCTTTGGTTGCCCTTTTCAGTTCATGTGTTCCTAGTTTCATGTGGAAACATATAATAATGACTTACTTGACATGAGGCCCAGCGATAGTCTGTAGACATAATCTGACTTAAGGTTTCACAATGGTGAAACCATAGAGGACAAATCCCTATATTGGTGACAAGATTGAAAGTTGATTTTCCACTACACTTTTTGCTGTTGAGTTGGTTAGTTAGTTAATGGAGCAACCCAATAAGTGTTTTGAGGCGACTGCTCTCATGCTTTTGCATTTTGTGAAGACCTTCTTGGAAAAGGGACTAGTGTACAACGGACATGGAAATCTAGATACTGGTCTTCATTAAGCCAACTATGATTGGTCTGGAAGTCATTGAAAGTTCACTTGCTATTTTACTTGTGTCAGTGTCAATCTGTTTACTTTGAAAAGTAGAAACAAACTATAGTAGCATGACCTAGTGCAGAGGCAGAGTATGGCGCCACGACTCATACAGCTTATTAGGTTTGTGGCTAAAACCCTTGTCGGAAAAATTTGGAGTGCAAATGTGCAAAACTCTATCTCGATACTTATGCACTGTGACAATCAGGCTGCCATATTCATTGTTAGCAATTTTGTCTTCACAAGAGAGCCAAGTACTAGCAATGAACTACCAATGGTTTGTGAAAGTCAAGAGCAAGTATATTTGCTGTACTTGCACACACACAAAAACACCCCCATCCCAGAAAAAATAAAAAATAAAAATAGCCACACCAGTTGAAGAGTGTTAGAGTAGTTAATATGTATGAAAGTTAGAAAAGAGAATTTCCATCGAAGGCGCGCGCCTCATTGCACCTCATGCGCCTTGCAATGTGCCCTGCATTTGATGCGGCAGTGCCTTGCAAGCGCCCTGCTCGCACGGGGCCCATGCCAGGCATAACCTTGTATATTTTTCTTCTTTAACATTTTATAGATGATAACCCATATCACAAAAAGAAAAATAAACTACTGGGTCCTTTTAGTAGCCCTGTTGAGGACCCTAACTTGTTCTCATTTAGTAGTTATTTTTTGCTTCGATATTAGTCTTGATTTGACTTTTGATTTGGAAAACTATTAAGTTTGCTACTAAGTTGAGTATGTTAGCATTATGAATTAATACCTTATTTTGTGATTTGGTAGTAGATATTTTGTGAAAATTCATAAAAATGTTTTTCCGTGCTTGATTATCTATCTTGAAAAATCATGTGTAAGGTGTGCATCTCACTTCACTCGTGTATGTACATTGCATTGCGCCTTTCCGCATATACTCATAAAGAGAAATTGCGCCCTGCATTACATGTCGCGCATTGATAACACTGCTCCACATTGAAAGATTATGTTGTTTAGTCTATTTTTTTTCATAAAAATAAGGTTTATTTTCACTCTGGTAGCCCAAACTATACTTTTTTTTTGGTCCACTACTATTGGAAACATTTTGTTGTTTGGATCTTTAGCAACTGGGTAAACTGGACGTAAATGTTTTGCAAATTTAACAGAATCTAATGAAAATCTGGGTGATGGCATCAATGTGAAATGGAATTAGAACTTTGGGATACTAAAGTGTTAAAAAATTACTTTGGGTGTCAAAGTGAAAAACGGTAAGCTTCGTGTATGGGGGTACCAAAGTGAAAATAAGTTTAAAAATAAAACCTGACTGCCTCTCTCTGAATTAAGTCACTTAACATCATATCATAACCATCTAGCAAGATTGTGGTACAAGTCTTGCAAAAAAATGCTTGCCTTTATGCTCATGTTACTTTGAGGATCAGCTGAACCTTTACTATCTAAAGCCAAATCAAAATTATTTCATAGAACTGATGACTAACTCTGTCACTAATAAAGTGATAAAGCGCTGGGTATTAATCATTAAACTTTCTGTTTGATATTTTTGTTTATATTTGCATTAAAGCTATTATTACCTTGGCTAATAAAATAATTGCAGTTGAAAATAATTGACTTTTGTCGATTTGAAATGTTTTCCCTTCTGAAAAGGGTCCCAGGTTATATGTTGTGACTTCCTGCTGGTGCACTTAGTTTCCCAACAGTTCCTTTTTTCTGTTTCCCTGTAATATTGCCTAGGATATAACACTTGATGGGAAAAGTATCGACTCAATAACTTCTAGGCTGCCTCCTTAATTCGCCTTGTGCTGGGCAAACTATTTGGAGGGGTATTATCTGTTAGTAGTTCTAGGTCCATTTGGTTATAGAACAACCTTATGGGTTAATCAATTACCATGTTTATGGTAATATTGTTTACATACGTTGCTTAGAGTCAAGATGAGATTTCTGCTGCCCATAAAATGGAATATCATCACTTTACTACCCCTGTTAACGTCAATCTCTTTACGTCTCCTTAAACTTTCTATTTTGCAATCATTTAACTATCCAGACATATCTTATAGGTTGAAAATGAAATTAGTATTTATTATTCCTTGAGTTTCATGTGTGTTGGTCCATCTAAAATTGTTTTCTGCTTTTCAAGAAAGTTTGAAACTATACTGGGTATGTTTCCTCCTGGTCTAACTTTTACCCCAGCAAGTAGAAAGTAAGATAAGATCAAAGTAGATTTTGACGTTTTTTTTGTGCCATCTTATCAAATGCATCTTTATCAGTCTGTTCTGTCTAACAGTTGAAACTCGTTCTAGATGAGACTTAACAGTTCATGGAGGATAAATTGGCCCTTTTCAGTTAATTCTTATCTGCATAGAGATTAAATTCTAGTTAGCAATATGTTATTATTAATTGTTTTTTCCCCAGGTTTTCCTATGCTTTTCAAATTCAGTTGCCTCCACCCGCTTCATGCTGCAAGATGAGTTCAATATACAGACCACTCAATGTGACAACTGCATCATTGTATGTGATTTCTGGCATATGCGTGTTTGTCAATGTTTGTGGACTCCATAACATGCTATAATTTTGTATCCTTTCAATTGTAGGGTTTCATGTTTTGCTTGAGCCAACTTGCCTGTATATTCTCCATTGTTGCAATGATTGTTGGTAGTGATGAACTTTCAGAAGCTTCACAGATACTCAACTGTGCATCTGACCTCGTCTACTGCACGTAAGTACAATCTTTCACTCACTACTAGTCCTATAATTTTTTAGAGACTTCTAACCTACTTGAATTACCATTACAGGGTCTGTGCATGCATGCAGGTAACCACTAACAGTGCCCAACCTAAACCCTGGTACCATCCTTAACCCAGTTAAATTGTTTATATAACATAATTGTTTTTGAATGTGCAGACGCAGCACAAGATTGAAATGGACAAGAGAGATGGAAAATTTGGGCCACCATCAATGATGACTGCACCCCCTGTCCAGCAAATGTCTCGAATTGATCAGCCAATTCCTCCTCATGTTGGGTATCCATCACAACCTGCGTATGGTCAGCCATATGGTTATCCTCCACCGGGCCAAGCTCAGGGCTATCCTCCGCCTGCATACCCGCAGGCTGGTGCTTATCCCCCTCAAGAGTATCCTCCTGCTGGTTATCACAAGTAAATGACAGATTGTTTGTCCAGGAGCTCATGAGTACTTAGTTCTGAGACCAAGTAGGATTTGTGAAAATCTAGGATCTCATTTTGGTCTTTTTCGCGATGTTGGACATTGTCTCATCAGGCTTGTGGTTTATTCACTGTGTTTTCAGTCTAAAAGTACGCAACTCTTAGTGTGGGTATGTTGGTTGTCTATAGAGCATGGATATATGTCATATTTGTTGTTTCTTGGTAACACAAATTATGGAGGAAAGTAAATCAGTTGATTTGCTATGAGAACGTTCTGGGGGCTAATTTGAATAGCTTGGATATTGCCTGCTTCTTTGGCTGTGATAAATCAATTGATTTGCCGCTAACATCAAGCTAACGAAAAGTTGCTGGTATTGAAGGCATGCATCCCAGTTGTTGAATGATATAAGATAGAATTTTTTGTTTTTATAGGAGCACGTGCTCCAAACTATTTTTTATTAGAGATTATGCATTAGCTTACATTTTTTTTTGGTAAATGAATAAAATTTTAGAGATTATGCATTTTTTATTAGAGATTATGCATTAGCATACATTTTTTTTTGGTAAATGAATAAAATTTTCATTTCCAATTGAAATATGTACAGGACAAATAGCCCAACAAGGCAATACAAGAGCTAAAGAAATTCAAAAGCTATAACTAGGAAAGATATCGATATATACAATGATAAGGTATCCTAGCTTTATAAACTCGAGCAGTCTGAGATTTGAGTAGTAGAGAACTTCTGAGCAAAAAATCCTTGAATTTCTTTGACCATGAAATCCTCGAGCAAGAATTTCCCTGTCAATTGAGCACAATTTCGATATAGAACCTCTGACCATGAAAATGAATACGAAGACAACTTGTTCCTTGCTAAAATAAGTAGTCCATACCTCAGCAGAATAGGAACATTGGAAAAATAAATGCTCGAGGCTTTCTTCTTCTTGTAAGCAAAGCGATATGAGCTCCTGTTCCCCATACGCATAAGTCTGTATTGAGTGAAAAGACGCTTCCTCGCTGCTAGCCACTCGATAAAACCTCGTATAGGCACTGTTAAAGGACTCCAAACCAGAGGGAGACCAAGAGCAAACTATATTTCGATCATATAGCATATGATAGACTGATGATATTTTAAATTTGCATCCGACAACACAATGAGAGAGATTGTGAACAGAAGCATCAGTAGAACCCCATCTTTGTATCAAAAAAAGTCTCTAACCTTTAAAACTTGCTTCTACTGCCAAGACTCCCCAGTCTTCGATGATACATACCAGATGTCATAGTGCCTCAGATATGCTTCATGAATCCATTTTATCCATAATGTGTCTTTCTTGCAATTGAATTTCCCATATAAGCTAAAACAGAAGCAAGATTCCATCCTTCTGCATGAAAAATACAACCCTCGAATGCTTGTAGATTTGCAAACATCTTGCCATTCAACAAGAGGAGTCTTATGAACAACGCTAG
>BQKN01064258.1:307602-383713 GCA_022839385.1 Asparagus kiusianus
TCCCCATAGGAAGTTCCAGCAAATCTGGTCAATCCCCTTCAAAACTAATCTAGGAAGCAGAAAACTATTAGTCCAATACACTTAAATTCCAAAGAGAACTGATTTAATCAGTGTGACTCTCCTAGCATAAGAGAGTTTACTATTTTTCCAACAAGTAATTTTTTGCCAATATCCTATCAAGAAGAGGCTGGCAATGGAGCTTGCTAAGTTTACCATTAGTAAGAGGCAATCCAAGATATTTAGCAGGGAAGGAAGCTTCAATGAAAACAAACTCATCAAGTATTACATGCTTTATAGTATAATCCACACCTCCAAAATAGATACTACTTTTATACTGATTTGCAGAGAGGCCAGAAACAGAAGAAAAATGAGAAATACCCTCATTTAAGCATCTAGCTGAAGAAAGAATTCCTTTAACAAATAAGAGAAGATTATATGCAAACAGAAGGTGATAAATCCCCAATTTGGCACACTTAGGATGTAATTTGAAGCTGTTATTAGTGCAACATTCTCTTTATCCACCTAGAAAAATACTCCATGCATAAGACGAAAAAGTAGGGGAAAATAGGATCACCTTGCCTAAGTCCTCTCTTCTCTTGAAAGTAACCATGAAGCTCACCATTAAAAAAGGTAGAGAACTTTGTTGTGCGCAGCGGAAATTTCGGCAGAGTTTCTGGTGCACAATAATGGAGAAAGATCCCAATAAGAATTCCCGTCTCACCAAGGAGACAAGAATCTGAAGCGGATATCTCAACAAGGTGAGAAATCAGGTGAGATATCGGCTCTTCCTCTCATCAGTTCTAGGACTGATCTATCGAGGGATCCTAAAACTATTACAATGGCCACAAACTCAAACAAACCAATTTTTACGTGGTTCGGTAAACTGCCTACGTCCACGGGGCAAGGAGGGGGATCTACTATTAGAAAGAAAAAGAATACAAATAGGTTTACAACTCTCACAATTAAACCCTCAATCTAATCTCTTTCTCCCTCTCTCAAAAGCCGCTTGAGAACCCTCTGTTTTCCTCTGCTTCTTTTTCTCTTTTGCTGCAATTCCCTTGCACGAACTTTTCTGCTGCAGCCGCAAACACCCCTCACTTCGCACTTTTTCTCCAAAGCCACCGAAACCCTAGGAATCACTTCATTATTTATAGCATTGTCCCCACGCATACGTTCCTAATTGAAAACGCGTTTGGTGATAAATGTAACTGATCTCGTGAACCCTTGTGGCCCTTACATCCCACTTCCGCGTTCACAAACTTAGCAGTAGAGACTTCCAACATGATGCACTGGATGAATTAAGGAGGAAAGTTCAAACCAAATAAAACTTGCTCCAGGAAAACCCAGTTTATATAGTCAAAAGCTTTTCTAATATCAACCTTGAGCATGATTCTAGGTGATATAGTTTTCCTCTTGTAATGTTTTAAGAGATCATGTGCAAGCTAAACATTACTAAGGATCTCCCTTTAATAAAAGCAGTTTGAGCATCATTCACAATGCAAGGCATAATTTTTTGCATTTTGGAGGCTAAGATTTTAGATATAACCTTGTATGAAAAATTAACACAAGATATAGGTCTAAAATCACTCACTTGAGTAGGATTTTGAACTTTTGGAATAAAAGTGATTGTAGTAGAATTCCATTGTCCAAGAAGATTACTGTTCCGAAAAAAAAATCCAAGATAGCAGAACAAAAATCCTCTTCCATAATAGTCCAAGTGCTCTTGGAAAAACTAGATGAAAATCCATCAGCCTCTGGGGCCTTCAAATCAGAAACAGAATAGTTGCCTTTGTAATTTCTTCTCTAGTTATAGGCATTATTAGTTCATTCTGCATTTCAGTGGACAGAACAGCGCCATATCTCCAAACATCATTATCATTAGGGGGAACAGAGGTTGAAGTACCAAGAAAGTTTTTGTAATAATTACAAGAATTTCATTTGCTATAGTAGAGGGGTGAGCTAGTTTCTCACCAGCATGATTATAGAGAGCAAGAATGGGGTTTACCTTTCAAAGAATGATGAAAAATCTAGAATTCTGATCTCTAGAAGCTAACCAGTCAAATTTTTATTTTTATTTTTGCTTTTTTGATGATAAAAAAGAGATCCACCTGCAACTAACCTGCTACATTTCATAGTAAGTCCTTTCTCCTCTTGAACTAAAAAAACTTTGTCAATTCTTGATCAGACCCTTAATTTCATGAGTATCCTGTTCGTTAGTCCAAGTGAACCAACAACCCATGGTCTTCAATTGAGTAAGACCTGTAGCACTAGCACAAATCTCTTAACCCCCCAGTCTCATGTTCAATGACTGGAGTTCCTTGAAACTTCTCATTTTGACCCATAACATTGTTAAAATCCCAACAAACAATCCAAGGGGTCTTTAGTAATATTGATGCTTGTAAGAGAGTTCCGTAGAACTTGCCTATACTCCAGTCTGTTATCAGCATATATATAGCTGTGAGATTTGAAGAGAAAGAGCGCTTAGCAGTTTCCCAATGTGGCAATGAGAGTAAATTGATCCTCCGTAGACAGAGGATGCCCGTATTGTATAGAAAGAAGGATCCTGAAGTGTCCATATCCTACCGTTATAGGACTTGGAATAGTTATTGATCCACCCCCAAGTAGGAAAACACTTCCCAATAACGTCCAAAGAGTTATTCTCCTTTACTCTAGTCTCTACCAAAAATAAGAAATTTAAGATGCAAGGAAGAAATTAATTTTCTGACTATAGTATGCTTTATGGGCTTACTAAACCTCCTAATATTCTAGGAAACAAGATTCATTCCAGGAGGAAAAAAGATACCTCCACCCAATTCATTTTGCTCTCCTTGCATGTGACCCAAAGGGATTTGAGTATTACCACGCAACCCATCAATAGCAACATCCTGTAAATTCTGAAGAGCTAGAAAATTATTTGCAGTAGGAACCACAGATGGAGCTTGAACCTTTGGCGGAGATCTACCAGCAGATGTAATTCTTTTATCCTTAGGGGCTGTTTATTTCAATTTCTATAAAAAAGAGGAAAAAGAAAGTACTAAAAATTTGATTTCCTTATATTTCTATAAAATTTATAGAACTCAAAAGAGTACCATATTTCTTGTTTTTTGCTATTTCTTTATTTGGTTCAATGTATGAAAAAGTTTTTAATTTTATAAAAAATATGTTGTTTTCTTTTTCTTTTGTTTGGTGGGATGTCATTTTATAGAAAATAGTTAGCTTAATAACAATTGCCATGATAAAGCACATGGGAAGGGTACTGATGTACTTAATTATTTTTTAATATATGCATCAGATTTCAGGGTGATTTCCTCTCATTTTGAGCGGAAATTAATTTCTATAAAATGAAGTACTTTTCTGTACTTTATAGAAAACTTTTTTCTGTAATTTTTTTGAACTAAACACAAGTTTATAGAAATCTCAAAAAAAAAATATTTACAAAGCTGTCACTATCAGCCATTTTCTATAAAGTTTTCTATAAAACCACGCAACCAAACAACCCCTTAGCTTCAGCTAAGAATCTAGTAGAAGTAGCAGTAGAAGGGGCATGCAGTCCTCTAGAGCTAACAGAAAGATTACAATCAGTTGTAGCCTGTAGTCCTCCAGAACTAGTAGTAGAAGAAGTACTTTATTTGTTGACCTCAGAATCAGTAGTATTTGGCTTAGTGGTGGTCTTAGAGATCCAAATTGGTCTCTTCTTAAAACAATGGTGGACATCATGGCCTAATTTTTTACAAACTGAGCACCACTTAGGCTTGTGTTCATACACAATAGCCTGCTTGATAGTGATCTTATCGGGACCCTTGACTTCAATTGAATCAGGCAATGTTGTAGGCATAATAACCTCTACAAGAATTCGAGCGTAAGCAAGCCTCTCTTTAGTAGCTGTAGGTTTAGCAGTGCAAACAGGCTTACCAATTGCACTAGTAATCTTAGATAAGCCTTTTACAGTCCAGAGATTCAACTTCAACTCAGATAACTGAATCCAAAGAAGAAGAACATTAGTTTCAATTTGATAAGATCACTAGTCCATGGCTTAAGAAGTAAGGCTCGACCACATATATATAAACCAAGGACCCTTTTCTAAACCTAGCCTCATAAGCTCATCATTTTCAAACTTTGACTCTGAAAGAAGGTCAGGCAGAATTGATTTCTGTGCATCAACAGGTAGATCAGAGCTTTGAGCAGGCATGACTGGTCGCCCCTCTTCAACACTATCTGAAGCGAGAACATGCTCATTAACAATCAAGTGCTCTTCATCAACCTGAGCCTAACTAAGAGCTTCCATGGCATGAGCATCAACAAGGTGTTAAAGTCCTCCGATTCGGACTCAGAAACCCCCAAATTACGTTGACATAGATTACTAATCGATAGAGGGAGGGATGAGCGATGAAGGGAATGAAGGTGACAGACAAGAAGCATAGCGAGCCAGAACCTTGCTTTTTTCCTCCCTATAGATGTCGGAGATCCAGTGCATGCAGAATCGAGAGAATAGTGAGCGGTGCACACGTTAGGGAATCGCCCTTATCGTACGCTCTTAGAAAATGTGGGTCATCTTTAATGATGACTGCCCCTTATGTTCAGCATCCTGTCCAGCAAATGTCTCGAACTAATCAGCCAATTCCTCCTCAGGTTGGGTATCCATCACAACCTTCATATGGTATCCTCCGCTTGCACACATGCAAGCTGTTGGGAAACTACGCCAATTCCCTTTTAACCGGATTTACGAGAAAGCTAATAAATGCGCAACAAGAGGACACACAAGATTTACGTGGTTCGGCATAAAATTGTCTACATCCATGAGCTGCTGTAGATCTTTCACTAAGGGGAGAAAAATTTACAAGTATTTTTCACACTCAACTCACTACCCAATTTCACTCTGAAAATTGCTCATAATTTTCTCTCATTGAGTGCTCTCTCTTAGCCTCTCTATTTTTTCTCTTACACTTGTATAAGAGAAGTTGTTTCTGGGATGAGCTTTTCCTGAAGATTTGTGGGCCTATTTATAGTGTTTGGGAAAACACTATGCACTATTATTTTATTAGTGGTGGGGACCACCCGTGATGGGTCGTGCGGTTGGGCCCGCCCACCTTTTTTTATTTTCAAAACTTTTGGCCACTGAAAGGCCCTGCTTTCTTCTTTTGTCAAAAATAGCTGCCTCTGTTTTCTTTGGGCAGTGGCTGCTTTTGACTAACAATCTCCCACTTGAAGACTGATTTCATCTGTCTTCACATCTTGATCTATGCAGTCATTCTTCCCTGGTCTTGATACTATTTCAGGTCAACTGAACCTGAACACAACTTCAGTTTGTCAATGGTCATCATTTTTATCCGCATGTCTGTCGGATTTTGAGCTTCACTGATCTTTTCAAGTCTCAAAATTTCATCTTCCAGAATTGATCGGATAAAATGATACTGCGTCTATATGTGCTTCGTTCTGGAATGAAAAGACGGATTCTTCGCTAGATGAATAACACTTTGACTGTGACAATATAAACATTGTCTTCTTGTTTCTTACCTAATTCATCCAAAAAACTTTGAAGCCAAACCATTTCATTGCTAGCTTCTGTAACAACAATATATTCTGCTTCAGTTGTAGAGAGAGAAACTATCTTCTGCAGTTGAGAAACCCAACTCACTGCAGTACCTCCTAGAGTTCAGTTGTAGAGAGAGAAACTATCTTCTGCAGTTGAGAAACCCAACTCACTGCAGTACCTCCTAGAGTATAGACATACCTTGTAGTGCTCTTTCTGACATTAACATTTCCTGTGCTGCCCCCATAGATATCTGAGTATCCATTTGACTGCTTCCCAGTGTACCTTACCCGGATCATTCATGTACCTGCTAACAGCTCCTACTGCTTGAGCAATATCTGGTCTTGCACAAACCATGTTATACATAAGACTTCCAATTGTTAAGGCATATGGGACCTTCGCCATGTGTGCATGCTTTTCCTCTGTCTTTGATGACTGCTCTTTATAAAGTCTAAAATGAACACCTAAAGGTGTACACACTGGTTTAGCATCTTGCATATTGAACCTGAAGAGTACTTTGTTGATGTACTCAGCCTGTGATAACATCAAAATCCCAGACATTGTGTCTCTCTTGATCCTCATTCCAAGAATCTTCTTTGCAGCATCAAGATCTTTTATTATGAACTGCTTTGATAATTTTTGCTTCAAATTTATAATATCTTATAGATCTCAACCTGCAACGAGTATGTCATCAATGTATAACAATAAAATAATGAAGCTACTATCAAACTTCTTGAGATAGCAACAATGATCTGCTTGGCATCTAGTGAAACCGTTGCTGCCCATGAAGCTATCAAACTTCTTGTACCACTGCCTAGGATCTTGTTTTAATCCATACAAGCTCTTCTTCAAACGACATACTAGATTTTCCTTGCCTACCTTTATGAAGTCTTCCAGTTGCTTCATATAGATCTCCTCCTCCAAATCATTATGAAGGAAAGCTGTTTTTACATCTAACTGCTCAAGATATAAATTATCAGCAGCTATAATTTTTAACACCAGTCTGATTGTAGTTAGTTTTACGACCGAAGAGAAAATTTCATTGTAGTCAATACCTTCTTTTTACTGAAAGCCTTTGACAACCAATCTTGTTTTGTAGCGCTTGTTCCCATCATGCTCTTCTTTGATCCTGTAAGTCTACTTGTTATGAAGAGTTTTCTTATATGATGGTAATTCAGCTAAGTCCCACATCTGATTTGACATAAGCGAGTCCATCTCATCTTGCATAGCAGACTCCCACTTGATTGAATCCTCCACCTACATTGCTTCTTCATAACACTCCAGTTCACCACTATCAGTCAGCAACAAGTAGTGCAAAGAAGGCGAATAACGCTGGATTGACTTAAGAATTATGGAGGAACGTCTCACTTCTGGTGTGCTTGGTTCATCTTGAACTACTTCAGGACTAGTATGAACATCATTTTTAGATATCTTCTCAAATTCAACAAACTCCTTTATTTCAGCTTTTGTACTAGAGCTACTTGATTCTGCAATTGATTTGTCTTTGTACATCATATTCTTATTGAATATGACATCTCTGCTTCTGATGATCGTTCGATTTTTATAATCTCAAAACCGGTAACCAAACTCATCACCACCATAACCAACAAAAACACATTTGTTAGATTTGGCATCAAGTTTACTTATTTTAGTAAAATTTATGTATACATAAGAGATACAACCAAAAAATTTTAAATGTAAAAGGTTTACCTCTTTTCTGCTCCAAGCGTCTTTCGGTATTCCACCATCCAAGGGAACTGAGGGCCCCCCGGTTGATTAGGTAGGATGTGGTATTGATAGCTTCAGCCCATAGGAACTTAGGCAAGCCGCATGTATCCTCATGCTTCTGGTCCGTTAATTCAAAGTTTTGTTCATACGCTCCGCTACACCATTCTGCTGCGGTGTCACCATCTTGATCCCGTTGTTTGTGCAAAATTCTTTGAATCTACTGTCTTTATACTCTCCTCCATTGTCTGACCTCAATCGCTTTATCTTCAAACCAATTTCATTTTCTACCATGACCTTCCATTTTCTGAAGGTATCAAAGGCTTCTAATTTCTTCTTCAGAAAATAGACCCACATCTTCCTTGTAGAATCATCAATGAAGGTGACATAGTACAGTGAGCCTGCAAGAGATGGAACAGGAGATGGTCCCCATACGTCAGTCTTCGAACCAATTCTAACTTTTCTGCCTTGGGTATCTTGCCAACCTTTGTAAAACTAACTTTCTTCTGTTTGCCAAAGATACAATCCTCACATAAACCGACATCTACCTTCTTCAGATCCGATAGCTTCCTTTTTTATGGAAGTGTCTTCATCCCTTTCTTGCTCATATGGCCAAGCCTTTGGTACTATGTAATGCCCCTGGGTTTCACATAAGGCTGCAGTCCAAGGTAAAATCAGGAATGTCATAGTTGCCAAAATACCGAAGGTTGTTTTTTTAGTCAGACTAGGTTTTCTGGTTCGGGTCAAACATGTTTGTTTTAGGTTTGACTCTATAAATACGTGTGTTTTTACGAAAATTCCTCTCTTTTATCATATCTATAAACCCGAGTAGCCACCCTCTCCTCTCAAAAACCCTAGATATTTTTTATGAATTTTGAGAGCTTTGTGGAGCACAATACCGACACGAGGGCGAGATCTTCGACGTGTGACAAGGGAGAACGTGTTGTTTATGCTCATAGATTGCTTGTTGTTTATCTCAGAGGCTTAAAACAACATTTAAGGCAACATTATCTTCATCCAAACTCATCCCCATAGTTAAATAACTAGTGTGGATGATTAATATGATGTTGAATATGTGTTTTCACGCTTTGATTTCAACCTGAGGTGTTAAAAGTCATATTTTTGATAGTAAATATTAAATCAATGCTAGAATAGTAATCTTTTCTTACTGTTTATGATAGTATCATGATCATGATCATTAGGGTTATTCATAATTTCATTTATATAAGAGAAATTTAAGTGATGTACTAAATATATATTTTGCAGAAAACTGCAGCACTTATATAACATTTAAATGATATTTTAAGATAGCAAACAAATTCCAAATTTAACCAAACTAGTTCCAAATGAAAGATATATGTATCTAGTTTCTAAAACAGAAAACCATTTTTAAAAAGAGTTTGTATAGAGAAAGATATGTTATGTTTACTAACAATATGTCCTGCAGAAAAACTGCTGCACATGTATAATATTTAACTAGAGATTTGGGATAACAAATAAACTCCAAACTAAACCAACCTTATGCCATTTGAAAGATGTGTGAATATACTTTTCAAAACAGAAAACCATTTGTAAAAATAGTGTTTCTAGAGAAAGATATGCTCGTTTTATTAATAAAAGTCCCGTCTTTTTTCCTGCTCGTTTTGTGGAGCTGTGTTACGCCATTTTGAGATGTGTTCGTGGAGTTTTGAGCCGCTTGATGTTACATGTATAGTCATGAATATGTTGTGTTACACATTTGAGAATCCTAAGGGGATTATGATAAATTTTGATTTGATCACATTTGAATTAGATATCATTCATATACATGTTGGATGTCGTTGATGAGCACAGCTCAGTACTATATGGGATAGTGCGTCAATATACCAGATATACATGGTTTATACATGAGGTGAATGTCGTTGATGAGCATAACTCAGTACTATATAGGATAGTACATCGACATACTGGAGATACAAAGATTTATATGAGGTGGATATCGTTAATGAGCTCAGTTCAGTACTACATGAGGTAGTGCATTGATATTCCACATGTACAGACCATTGAGTTAGAATTTAGGAGGCTTGATCTAGCCGTTCGTCCTACACTAGGGTGTGATGAGGCTTGTGAGCCATATTTCTAGGATGCTTATTTGGTAGTCCGTCCCGCACTCATGTTACGTACTAAGATCGCGATGAGACTAATGAACCGTGTACATAGTTCAGGATACCTACAGGGTAGTTCGTTGCACTGAGTCAATTACTTGATAGCCTAAGTATGGCAGATGTAGATTATGAATACGACTTACCACTGAGCTATATGACCGAGATACATTTCTTTTGAAAGCATACAAAATTATGTGTTGGTATTTTATTCTATCTCCCAAGTGATAGTGAAAGATATTATAAATACGATGTGTTGATGTCTTATTTCTTTTACCGTCTTCTTTATTTCTTAGTTGGAATCAATAATTAGAGATTCACAACTTGAGACATACCAGTCTCGTGTTATGGATTTCTAATTATTGGTTTTATTAGATTGTCTTTTCTTAGTTCGGTATTAATGTTTAGATATCTACAATTTAAGACTTATGGTATATACATGAGAGTTTCCTTGATTGGATTATTTTACTCGACTTACCAGTCGTGTTATGGATTTTTAATTATTGGTTTCATTAGATTGTCTTTTCTTAGTTCGGTATTAATGTTTAGATATCTACAATTTGAGACTTATGGTATATACATAAGGGTTTTCTTGTTTGGATATTTCGTTCGACGTACTACGTCTCATGTTGAAGGTTTCTAAATGTTAATCCTATTTAGATACGGGAAAATAAATCTAGGTAGACTATACTTAATAGATAGAGACTTCACTCCATCTAGCAGCCCTTCCCCTGGGGGCGAATGGAGGCAATCTTGCTGTAGCGCTCTGACGCTCTTGTTATTATTCTTTTTCTTTTAAATTATTTTTCAGGTAGTTCGGAGTTTCGGAGAGCCGCAGGGTGACGGAGTTCTGGCATAGTCACCGTCGCGCATTTTTACTTGTAGAGACTTTGTTGTAGTTTTGAGTTTCATTCAGACATTAGAGTTTCATATTCATATTGTAAAGACAGTGTGCCTTAGTGCGATTTTTAGTTGATTCATGTTGAGACATTTTTATTATTTAGATATCAGATGTATTATAGTTGAGACATGATTCTTTTTGTTTATGAGATATCTCTTCTATATCATATCTATTACATTTATTCTCTTTATTTTGCCTATTTTTTACCTGCACTTCTATTTGGTTCCACTAGAGGATATTGCTATGATTGGTAAAATGTGTTTATACACAGTGTGGGTGCATGACAGGTTTGACATCTCTGGATTCATCATGGATTGTAGCCTTATGTGAACCCAGGGGCGTCACATACCATAAGTTTGATTTTTTATCTGTATCTGTTACTGTAATAATATTCTCTAAGTTAGAGGTTACATAAAGAGTATTACTTTTCTTACCTCGAGCAATGACGAGTGCTCCTTTGATAATCTTTCATTCATGACCTGAGAAGGTTGTACAGCAACCCTCTCAATCAAGCTGTCCTACAGAGATCAAATTCCTTTTAAGGCTAGGAATATGTCTCACTTCTTGCAGCTTCCATGTGGTATAATTTGGCAATTTTAATCGGATGTCTCCCTTGCCAATGATCTTCAAGGTTTCATCATCTGCTAGATATACCTTTCCGAAATCACCACTGACGTAGTTCTCCATGATTTCTCAGTAAGGAGTGGCATAGTAGGATGCTCCTGAATCAAGAATCCATGAATTCAATCAGATTGTTGACGCTTAGAATCATAGCATCACTTCCTTCCTCGGTCACGTTGGCAGACTCCTGTGCACCGGTATTTTTCTTTGGTGCCCAACACTCCCTCTTGAAATGAACATTCTTCCCACAATTATAGCAGTTGAAACACTTCTTTCCCGATCTTGATTTGCTCCTTCTAGATTTTGATCTGCCGTGATTTGAACTTCTTTCTGAAGTTCTTCCTCTCCTAGACTCCATGTGTAAAGCTGAGTAGGTTGAAGCTTCACCTGATTCTCTCCACCAAATTTCTTCACTGAGAACCAGATCACGAACATCATCAAATTTTAACTTATTGCTTCCCGACGAGCTACTCACAGCCGTGACAGTAACATTCCAACTTTCTGGTAGAGAAGACAGAAGTATCAATGCTCGTACTTCTTCATCAAATTCAATCCTAACTGAACTCAACTGGGTTGTGACTATGTTGAGTTCATTGAGATGTTAAGCTACTGATGCACCTTCTGTCATTTGCAAATTGAACTGCCGTCTCATCAAGTAAACTTTGTTTGAGGCAGAGGGCTTCTCATACATGCTGTAGAGAGCCGCCATAAGACCCGCTATGGTCTTTTCCTTTGCTATATGTTGAAAGCAACATTTCGGGATAGCGTCAATCGGATAACTCCAAGGGCTTGTCTATCAAGAAGAGCCCACTCTTCATCCTTCATGTAACCTGGCTTATTTCCTCAAAAAGGTTGATATAGCTTCTTCTGGTACAGATAATCTTCGATCTACATCTTCCAAAAGCCAAAGTCCACACCATCGAACTTCTCAATTTTCACATTCCCTTTGTTTGTAGCCATCATTCCCACTCAAATCTGACTTCCTTTGGATCGTGTCTGATAATTTATGCGAACCATCGTGTATTAAGACACCTCTGCCGACAAGTTGGTACCTTCGGCAAAATTTCAATATTCATGAAATTAACTATTTGCATGAATAGTTTATCTCATAGAAAAATTAACAGATGTCACAACCAGAGCTCTGATACCATTTATTGGGAAACTATGCAAATTCCCTTATAACCAGATTTATGAGAAAGCGAATAAATGCGTAATAAGAGGACACGTAAGATTAAAGTGGTTCGGTACAAAATTGCCTATGTCCACGGGCTACTGCAAATCTTTCACTAAGGGGAGAAAAATTTATAAGTGTTTTTCACACTCAACTCACAAACCAATTCACTCTAAAAATTACTCACAATTTTCTCTCACTAAGTGCTCTCTCTTAGCCTCTCTATTTTTTCTCTCTTAGACTTGTATAAGAGAAGTTATTTCTGGGATGAGTTTTTCTTAAAGATTTGTGGACCTATTTATAGTATTTGGAAAAATACTATGTACTAATATTTTATTAGTGGTAGGGCCTATGGTGGAGCCCGCTCGTGATGGGCCCGCGGTGGGGACGGCCCACCTTTTTTCATTTTTAAAACTTTCGGCCACCGAAAGGCCCTGCTTTCATCTTTTGTCAAAAATAGCTGCCTCTGTTTTCTTTGGGCGGTGGCTGCTTTTGACTAACACAAGCTGGTGCCTATCCCCCTCAAGTGTGTCCTCGTGCTAGTTATCCCAAGCAAATGACAAATTGTTTGTCCAAGAGCTTGTGAGTACTTGGTTCTGAGACCAAGTAGGGCTTGTGAAAATCTACGATCTCACTTTGGTCTCCTTCGTGATGTTGGACAATGTCTCATTAGGCTTGTCAGGATTCACAGTCTAAAAACATTAAACTCTTAGGCCATGCTTGGTTCGAAGGAATGAGAGGAAAGAAAAATAAAGAGAAAGGAAAAAGAATGGGAGGGAAAGAGAAAAGAAAATTAGAATCTTTTTATCTTTTGTTTAGCTAGAAAATTATAAAGAAAATCGAAAGAAAATCAAAAATAAAATAATATCTCTTGTTTGGTTACTCTATTATGAAAATTATGAAGATTAAGAAGAATGTAGAATAAAGCCATATTAGACCTACACTTTTTGGAATTATTTTCTATATTTAAAATAATTTATCATATAATTTCTAAATTTCCAAGATTTACAATTAGCATAAATACCTCAAAATGCCTGTAACAATACAAACTAATAATAGAAATGAAACAACACCATCAAACATTATGCAATCATGGCATTTCTAATGAAAAAAAATTCAAACTTTTTGCCTAAAATGGTATTAAATAGCAAAAATCAAACAAAAAGCACATTGTTTCCATTGTCTTGACAATAACTACCAAAAAAGGATCAAATATATACGGTAGCAGTACAAGCCCAAGATTAAACAAATAATTTTTAGGCTAGGTCCCCTCCAAAAAAACCTTGATCTCATCAAATAACAAAAGTAAGCCTTCTTCCTAAATTCGCCTAAATTTAATCATATGCTTTCTTCGACCTCCTGATCTGCTTTGCTCCCTGAAGAGGAAAATAAAATAAAATAAGTACACTCACTTTTAAGGGGATGTAAACTAACAAAAATAAATAAGTAAATACTATGAACAACAATAGGCGCACGCTATTGAGAAATATTTGTGGATAGATTTGAAAGCAAAGCTTAAGACGTAATTACCGGAAAAACAAATAATCCACAAAGTAATCTCCTCTCCCTTCACTAGATGTTTCTCTCTCTCTCTCTCTCTCTCTCTCTCTCTCTCTCTCTCTCTCTCTCTCTCTCTCTCTCTCTCTCTCTCTCTCTCTCAATTACCATTCTGATAGGTGACTTAAATACATATTCAATTATAGATTTCAGACTATATGAAAAAATATAAGATACCCATATCTCACAAATAGCAAACTAAAATTTTGTTCCAGTACAATTCTGCTACAGGTTCAATTCTAAGTAAATCATGCTCTACTTGAAGGCTTATACCAATCAAAGTTATTCTTATGTATTTATATAAGTAAAAACATGTTTCGTGCTCTACAATACACCACTTTTAGATTTATTTGACACTGCTCCACACAATTTATTTGTTTTTCAAAATTAGTACACTTCGACATGCTGTATGTTGATTTATTATAACTCTAGCTACAAGCTAATGACACCTGTCATATATTCTGTAGTCTCATGCAACTATCTAGTGTATACATGACATGTACGAAATCAGGTCTCACTTTGAAGTGTATTTGCATCTTTTAATAGGATGATTTAAGTGTCCGTGTTTGTTATTTATATACTGAACTTGCTATTTTTGCATACTATAGTAGAATTAGTGTGTTTTTGAATGGAAATAGTAAATAGTGATAGAATTAGAAATACAAGGGACTATGAATTAAGTTACTCAAAGAAATAAAAATTTACTAATATATCTTGAAAATGTCGGGTGGTAATGAAAATCCGATGTTAAAGAGACCAGAAAAACTTTACCCTATTTCGGACACATTCAACAATTCTATACAACTCTATTAGCATAGATAGTCTCATCACAGTTAGTATATTATATTTAAACACATAAAAAGGTGGTAAGAAGTAACAAAATAAAGGAAGGTGCTTAACTATGCTCAAGGAAATAAAATTGCAACTTGAAATTACATTTAACAGGAATTTACCTTAACAGAAGATATAGAAGTTGTACTAGCTCCCCTGCTTGCTCGCTTACCCAGGTTAATCTGCACAGAGATGTTATCTTGAGACAGATCAATACCATAGCCCTCTAGTGCCTGATTCACGGTGTTAAATATACTACACCGCGTGAAGAGAAAATTGTTAAGGCTAATCTAAAGATTAAGCAAGTTAACAAAAAATTATTTTGAAATAGTTCCTCAATTAGTTAAAGCACTAATGTTTGCTCTCTATATGATCATAGAGGCAAAGAGAATCTTAATTACAAGAAATAATCATTTTTAAATTATAGAAGAGAAGTTGAACGGTCGAAATAAAATAGTACATATATAAAACAACTCAATTCTATGAAGAGGCATCTCAAAGATTAGTAAGAGCATAGTACACCATAAGCTTAGTTTTCTAGTGACTTATTAAAATAACAAAAATATGTATACTTATTATCACTATCCATAATTAATAAAAATTACCCATGGCACTAATTTTTTATTTTCTTTGGTCCTTCCCGTATATTTGTACTTCTGGGCTTTCTTCTTCAAAAATAGAAACATATACAATCACCTGCATGACGAGAAGAGTCAATAAAAAGAAAGGGTTGAATAGTGACATAGTTAGAGTCATCTAACTGTCTCAAATCCATACCTTCAAAAGGAATGATGCTTTATCCCTCTTTTGATCACTATGCGGTATGAGTTCTCAAAGTATTTGAAACATGCATTTGAATAATTTGATCCATCAGAGATATTTACATTAGTTTGGCGATGACAAAATAAATTCAACCATGCTAGATGTTTGGGGTGAACGTTGATTTTTTCATTGTGCAACTCATTACAACTTCAAGCGTTACAAAGAGTTTAAAAGTTGATCTTTTTATAAGATCTCCCCACACAATAGAATAACAAAAATTACAGCTCTTCTCAAAATAATGCAATAGACGTTTATATCCCGCTGCTTGCGTGGGATCTTTGCCTGTGACGGGGACGTTGATATCCGTGGACTACCAAATGATCAGATCAATCCGGAGTTTCATTGATTCGCGAAGGAATCAAAAAACCGAATCAATTATCTCAGCAACAGCGAGATAACCACTCTTCTCGAGATCGCAGCTAGGTACGATCTCAAGGGAAGGAACCGAGAACTGTAGATATGACGAACTCTTCTTTTTTATGTCGAAGAACTCGATCCAATCTTCTCCTCTTCTATGAAATTCATACTCCTTCAGTCTCCAATTCAGCAGGGCTTCGCCGAGGCTCGAAAATTCTAGATCCTTACAAATGAGTAGGGCTGTATTTATAGGCCTCAGGAGCTCTATTTCTAGATAAGAACCACCGATTCACTCTTATCCTGAGTTGTAGCCACTTTATCATGTTCTTGGATGATATTAGATCAGTTGAAACAAATCCAATTGGTTAAAGGTTGAAAACCGCTTAAAAACCACAAAAACGACTTTTTGAGGCCTGCGGACACCCGTAGTGTCTCAGCCATGGCCAAGACACCACGGTTGTCTCAGCCATGGCCGAGAAACCCTAGGTGTCACAGCCAAGTGGTGTCTCTGCCTTGACCGAGACACCTAGGGTGTCTCGGCCTTGGCCAAGATACACGCGGTGTCTCCGTTAAGGTCCGGGGTATTGTTTTGCACGTCTCGTTTGTTTCCGCTGTATCTTCGTCGTCCGAACTCGGAATTATGCAATTCAAAGTGCGTATGAAAGTCGATGAGGAGATCTATAAGATCCTATGGTTGAATCATATATGGAATAGATAGGACACGAGAGGCGCTTCATCTTTCATAAGCGAAGCGTAGCTCCCGATCAGTTTGTATCTTCGTTATTCTGCAGTTTCATTGCTTCACATGGTTCGTCGACTTACTTCATGTGTTTATCGATGTTAATTAATCTTTTGTGATCCAGATAGTGATGTTCATCATCTTTTCTCTATCTCGAGCCGCGTACGAGAATCCGTGGGTAATTTTTGACGCCTACAGATACCCTCTCCAAAGTGTTTCAGTCTCGTTTCTTTTATAGAAGAGCCAGAAATACTTTGGATGTGATCGGTCCAACCTTCAGTCGGTGAGAAAAGACCTATAGTTAGTTTCGATTCTTGACTTTTTGATTTTTGATCTATTTAATATTTTAACAAATAGCTAAAATTCCTTCGGCACTGCGTTTATCGTATGGCAGTCGTCGAAGTATCGAATCGAAATCAGTGAGTTGGTTTTGGCTCGTGTCATTGAGTTGACTTTGAACTGATTATCTCCGTCGCAACGTGTTGACAAGCATTGACTCAGAACTACGTGTTAACCGGTATTAACCTAGGGCTATGCATTGACCGACGTTAACCTTAGAGTTTCGCATTGATCGGCGTTGACTTTCATCACAACATGTTGACTGGCATTGACCTAGGGTTACGTGTTGACCGGTGTTGACCTTAGGGTTTCGCATCGATTGGCGTTGACTTTCATCGCAACGCGTTGACTAGCGCTGACCTAGGGTTTTGCATTGATCGTTATTGACTTTTCATCGCAACACATTGATCGACGTTAACTTTCATCGCAACACGTTGACCGGTGTCTACACAGTTTATACTCTTAAGGCGTTGGAGCATGACGGTCCCAAATGTTGGGGTTGTAGGACCAACTGCTAAAATTAATTCATCTGCATGAATGGATCTTATCCTAAAGTTGTTAGATCCTTGAGTCACGAGACCAATTAATGGAGCTGGTGCATCAATGACTATCGCATTTATAGAATTTTTAGTAAATTCTCAGCCATCAACGGGTTGATTAGCCTTTACCGACTACCATTTGAGTCGGTCTAACATGCAGATTGTTCAAATCCGTTCTGCACGTAACGTTGTGCTAAAAGAGTTAACTCTTTTAGTGCTACGATATTGAATACGTAGACTTCGTCTTTTTCACGGGAATAGACTACCCGGCAACACGTGTTAGGCACTGACTTATCCTACTTAGGCTTTGGGATAAAAGTCCCCAGACTTGGATCCTGGTATCTTCTTCAATCGGTGAAAGACTAAACCGGCAACGCGTGTTAGGCGTTGACTTATCCCTACTTAGGATTCAGGATAAAGTTCCTTACGTGTGTAAGGCGTAGATTTTTGGAGTTGAAAAGTAGTGTCTTCTCTTGGGGCAAAAACGAATCCGATGCTGGAGAAGAAGAATTTTATATTCTATCTCCAGTTACAAAGGAAACTCAAAGTGGGATCTTCAATTCGAGAATCTAAAGAGTGAAACTAAGAGTGGGATCTCCACTCCGAGAATCGAAAAGATTCGGATAATCTTAACTATCGGAAGGTTTCACTACAAGAAATACGGTATTTAACGACCAAAATTAGTAAAGGGACCAGTTGACCGTCGTTAATTAACATATAATAACGACGGGTTTTTAAAGCCTTCGTCGAGTGATTACAAATATTATATAATGATGTGATATGGGATAACGGTTTTCAAATCCCTTCATTAATTTAATCCCAATACCGTCGTTATTGGGTCTCCTTAGAAACGAAGGGGTCCATTACCTTTATTAATCATAACTCCTGATCATAACAGGATTAGTAATCAAAATTAATATGAATAACCCGAAACCCAAATCACCCTCTAACTGCACCTATATATATAATTTAATAAGCCCTAAATTAATTAAAACTTATACGTACTATTCATCATCTCTTTTAATAATTTACCTTCAACGAACCCGTCCCTGCCCTAGCCGCCCCCTGCCCTCCAGCAACGTCGTCGTCGTCGTTCGCCCCCTGCCCTCCAGCAACGTCATCGTCGTTCGCCCCCCTGCCCTCTAGCAACGTCGTCATCGTTCGCCCCCTGCCAGCGCTTTTGCTCCAGCAACGTCGACGTCGTTCGCCCCCTGCCAGCGCGTTTGCTCCAGCAACCTCGTCGTCGTTCGCCCCTAGAAACGTCGTCGCCGGACCAACCTCTTCCCCTCGTCGTCGGCGTCACCCCAACAACGTTGTCGCCCGCCACGTCTTCGCCCTTGGTCGCTGCCCTAGCCGCCCCTGTCGACGCCCCAGCTTTAGAGGTCGTCGGCGTTCGCCCCTAGCAACGTCTTCGCCCGACCAACATCTTCCCCCCGTCATCGGCGTCGCCCCAACAACGTCGTCGCCCGCCACGTCGTCGCCGCTGATTCATTGTTTGTAAATTTTCACTCAAGTCCTCTATACTTTATCCTACTTTGCACTTTTGTGTAATTGCATTCAAGTACCCTATAGTTTCTCTGTAATTTTCACTCAAGTTTTATTTATAGATGTTTTAGGATACGTAGACAATGATGAATGTAATAGATCATCCACTAGAATTGTTCCACTCATGCATTAAGAGATCTTTATACGTTTAATATTTTGAAGTAATTAAAATCTATTACATTTTCTAATATTTGCTGATGTAAAACTTTTTAAGAGATGTACATTATACATTAATGTAAAGGAAAGAGGTCATCTAATCTCATTGTGTATGTGTCCCCATAAACGAAAAGGTTTTTTTAGATATTAGTCCCTTACAATCTTCAATAATTGTATATTAGACTCTTAAAATTTAAAAATTGTATATTAGTCCCTTAAATCCTATAGGGTCTTATTAAATGATCTCTATTAGTTTTCAATTAAAAATTCTGACTAAGATTGGGTTAACTCCTAACTCGATCATAATCTTCAATAATTGTATATTAGACTCTTAAATTTTAAAAATTGTATATTAGTCCCTTAAATATTTATTAGTAAGTAATAATGTAGCTAAACAAGAAAAAGAAATTGTCAAAGCTATTATACTAAATTAGCTAAGAAGACTTCTCTTATTAGTTTGTAAGAAAGTTAGATTTAGATTGAGGTTTCTATTGTTTAATCTGTGCCTATAAATTTTTTCAGCATATATCTTCATTATTTTCAATTTAATTATAATATAAAATTTATAAGATATATTGGAAGGAACTATAGAATAATAAGATAATAACTTTGTTATATTCGTTTTTATATGTCAATGTATGCACAGAAGGCGACGTTTTAATCTTGAAGCTTCCGCAAAACCCATCTAACAAATGTCCTATATATCAAATTTCTCTACATGGTATTGTGTGGACGATTTTTATACCTAATGACATAAATTTGCATTCTTTTCTTTTTGAGGAATGGCAATGTAAAATGGGGTTGGAGGATGTACGTCTACTAATGTAAATTGCTGATGCTTCTTTTAGTCTTATTAGGTTATTTGAAAACAATTAACTATAAACTATTGATGCTGCTTTCAGTCTTATAGGGCAAAAGTAGGTAGGCCATCAAAACCCATCTAACAAATATTCTCCTCGAATTAAACCTTAGTCCTGGGGAAAACTGGTGACACATATTCATAATACACATATTTGTGATCATGGTTGTTCGACGATGTAATACACAGAAGGTTAACATATAAGAAGCTATACCAACGTATAAAAATTATAGTATTTACACTTATGCCATAAAGTACACTATACTTAAAGTACCATATGGTTTTAAAAATTATATTATTTGCACTTATGCACTTATGCCATAAAGTACGCTATACTTAAAGTACCCTATAGTTTTTGTTTGGTACAATTTTTAAAAACTTGGACATGCCACTTTAATTACATGAATTTCAAATGATTATTTCTTTAGCTATTCAGACGTACTTGTCAAGCTTGGACATGCCGCTTTCCATTAACAGAATATTTTATTAGTTATAATCATAATTCCTACGTCACATGTGCTTTGAAAGGAAAATGAGTTTTTTACTAATTTGTTTTATTTACTAATTTGTTATATGGTAACATTTAATCATGTGAAATAAGGTTTGCTATTATAGAGCGCATGTATTTTCTTACCAAATTATTTAAGAACTTGAGATAAAGACATGTGAATTAATGTTATTTGCAATCTTGCATGATGCCTTATTGACTATGTTTTGTTTATGCATTACACCAATTCCAACATTGTGAGAGTGTTTTTATATATGTTCCACGTTGACCAATAATTGCATAAATAAATACTTTCTGAATGACACCATATATAGGTTAACTTCTTTGCATTAGAATGACCATATATCTGAACATATAAGTCTCTACATAAAATTAAGCATTTATTTGTATTTAGTTTTTGAAGATGTTGAAATATTTTTCAGGAAATTTTAGTACATAGCTTGAAATGGCGCCGAATAAAGATTGGATGGACCTAGTAGATGATGATAGACTTGATCCAAAATATAAAGAAGGGGTTGATCAGTTTTTAGACTATGCATATGAGAAGCTGTTGGATAGTTTTAATGAAAAGGATGAAGACTTTGAAATTCGATGTCCATGTATTAAATGCAGCAATGTGAAGTCTGGTAATCGTGAGTCGGTAAAGACCCACTTGATTGTTCATGGAATTATTAAAAACTACAGATTTTGGTGTCATCACGGCGAAAGACAGGGTGAGTCCATTTCAGAGTTTGATGAAGAACAAGAAGAAATGACTGACGAAAGCCAGAGTGACGATGAAATGCAAGAAATGATTGGAGATTTATTTCATAATTCAACTGGCGTTGTTGCACCCGATGCCACGTCGAGTCAGGATATTCTTGAGCAGGAACCAGATGGACATGCAAAACAATTCTACAGTGTTGATGACTGGGATTGGCTAGTTAAGGAAAATTATTTTTCTTTAAAATTCTAGGTATTAATCTCCTAATTTTATTAATTTTGTTCCATGTATATTATTGGATGTTGAAATTATCTCTTAATCTTGATGTATAGAAAGCAAGCCAACAGAATACACTTAACAGAAGCAAAAGAAAGATGCTCCACCACACGGGCAGCAAATCCTTTAGACAAATTGCGTGGGAATTGGTATACATTCAAAACTAATTTCCTATTTATTTATAACTACTTTGTTTTTTAGTTTGATGTTGTACTCATTTGTATTTAATATTTGAATAAGGGTGGCAAGTCAGGAAATCCACCTGATGTGGCAAAAATGTTTCATGAAACTCGAAAGAAAGCTAATGAAACACTAGAAAATGGGGATCAAGATAAATATGTAAGTAGAATACGTGTTTAAGTTTGATAATGATGCATTATATAGTATTAACATATGAATTTAATTTTTATAGGATGAAATTGTTCAAGTCAAACAAGCAAACCCTTCACTTTCTGACATTAAGATAGTTGAGAAAATCTGGGGGAAGCAATCTCATGGTCACATCACTGTATTTGGTGGCGGGACTACTTTGAAAGATTTGAGAGGACCGCTCCCTAGTCGATCTGATCTGGAAGCACGGGTTATAGAAGAAAAGAGAAAGAACCAGATGCTTCAACAACGCTTAGATGAGCAGGAGCAACAACAACAAAGGATGTCTGAGTTGGAGTCACAAGTGAAAGCTATGCAAGAACTTTTTTTAAGGCAATCACCTTCATTGACTCCTCAAACTCGAGAACGTGTGCAGGACTAGGTAATTATTTTTTGTAAAATCTCTTATATACTTTTATGATTGACTACTTGCACTTAAAAATATGATTTTTACTTAATAAGATAATATTTGCTTAATTGATATTTCTTAATTATGTGATTTTTTTTTAAATTTTCAGGCTATCCATGCAAGATTAGGAGGGGGTAGCTCGAGTCTTCTTTTGACGATGATTAGAGATGAAAGAATGTGTCTTCCCCAAACTTTTATTTTAATTTGTTTTAGATAGTTTCATGTATTTTTCTTTGGAACAATTAGGATATTAACTCTTATTATTAGTATTGAATATTTGAGGATGGTGGAATTTTATTTATTGATGTTATTAATGAATGGAATTTTTATTTTACCTTTTATTCATTCTTAGGTATTTTTAATATATTTTTGTTGTGAATCTTAGTGTCTGGTTGAGAATAATATGATAGTTGCCTATGAATGAAAAATTTATTATTAATGTATATTAGAAATTTGTAGTCTACAATGACGGTTTTATAAACCGTATTTTGTTCATCAACGAAGGGAAAGCACCGTCGTTGATGGGTTACTAATTACCCATTATGAGGACTTTTACGACGGTTTCCAACCGTCATTAATTAGTCTTCAACGATGGGAAAATATCTCCGTAACTAATGGTAACGACGGGAAAATATCCCGTCACTGATGGTAACGATGGGAAAATATCCCGTCACTGATGGTAGAGACGGGAAAATATCCCGTCACTGATGGTAACGACGGGAAAATATCCCCGTTACTGATGGTAACGGCGGTGATAATTACCGTCGTAAATATTAATGACGGTAATATGTTCCGTCGTTATAGACTCTATAACGACGGGTAGTATATCCCTTCGTGACCCTTTAGCGAAGAGGGCTTCAACGACGGGTGACGAAGGGATTTTTCCCTGTCGTTAGCATACAATAACGAAGGTTTTCAGCGCTTTAACGAAGGAAAATCCCTTCGTTAAAGATGTAATTTCTTGTAGTGTTTGATTACCAAACTAAAGGTGAATTTCTCATTTAACGAGAGTGAATTATGGTTTTGGCCCTAACTGTAGGAAGGTTTGACCAAACGGGAGTTCGAGATAACCCTAACTGTAGGAAGGTTTGATCATTCAATTTGAAAGTGGACCTCTCGCACATGAAAAGAATCGAGAGGAGATTTTGGTTTTGGTCCTAACTGTAGGAAGGTTTGACCAAATGGAGGGTTTGAGCGATCCTAACTGAGAGAGGATTTTGGTTGTGGTCCTAACTGTGTAAAGGTTTGACCAAATGGGAGTGAAAGTATAAATCACAGTGGGAGTGTTGACTTGTACGAATCACTCAGTGGGGGTTTTTGATGTCAAATGATGAGATCTTAACACGAAAGGGATTTGATAATCGTAATAGACCATTCAAATTAAAATTTCCAGTGCTATGTCAGGACTTTAACAACGGGAGTTTAGTGTTTATCACTTTGTTTGTAATGATCGGGTTATGCCTAAGAATATTAAATATAACGTTCTTCTGGGAACTTCCCATTACATGAATTATCTACCCATAACTTTCTTTGCGAAACTGGGTCCAATGAGGAGCACATTGTCCTCAGTCGCATGTTCGGGTTATCCTTAAGAATATAAAATTCTCTAAGAACTTTCCGTCAAAGGTAGGAAACAGTTTAAACTCATATACCTATTGGAGTATACAGGAAGCAGTTTAATCTTATGCACCTGTTGGAGGATTGAGAAGCAATTTATACTCGTATACTCTTTGGAGTCAGGGGAAACAGTTTATACTCGTGTGCCCTGTTGGAGTATTGATTCGACTTAATTTAGCGTTATGACGTCAGCTTCAACTAAGTTTTGGATGCTATTTTTGAGAGAAAAGCAAGCATTGGTAGGATGAAAGATCCTCTTGTGGTACACAAAGTACTTTGGATCCAAAGTATTATCAGCTTCCTTCTGATCTATGATAGGTGGTAGCTTGATCTTGTTGTTTTCAAGGAGGGATTCGAAAATGGTCGGAACGTCTTTGTCCTTGAAAGAGTACTCTTTTTGGAATTTTGGATTCGAATTATTTTGCTATTTTCAGGGTTGTTGCTGTGACGTCTGATTAACATCAATAGCTGCTGTAGGTGCTTTCCTTTTACCACGGGAGGCGAAGCTTGAGTTCGGAGGGTTAAACATTATTTGGCCTTCCTCAGCCTTCTTTCTCTTAAGGAAACATTCGGCCTGTTCTCCGTGTAGCTTCAACGCTTTCCAAGTCTTGGATGGTTCGATCCCCAGGGCTTCTAACACGTCAATGGAAAGATTATTGTGGTATGTTTGCAAGATGAATTCCTCTGTGATAGGATCTTTATAGTTCATTGCCTGGTTGCGGAAGCGTTTGACGAAGGTGTCCACCGACTCTCCATCTTTCTACTTCTCATCGAAGAGTGTCCTGATTGACATCTCGATGTTATCATCAAAGAAATTACTGAGGAACAGGTTGTTCAAGTCATCCTAGCTGTTGATGCTCCTCGGTCTAAGACGGCGGTACCAATCAAAGAGAGGCACGTGAAGGGTGCCAACGAATGACCGAACCATCAAAGGCTCATTGCCAGAGATCATTCCTAAGTGGGACTTGAAGTAAATTAGATGCTGAGTGGATGAGCCCCTCCCATCGAACGGCGTGAAGTTGATTATATTGAACTTAGCCAGATATGGAATTAATTCCCACTCTCTTGGATAGGGACACGGAATCTCGATCTTCTTTACCTCCTGAGCAGACATCAGTGCTTTGATTTTACTCTCGATGTCCTTCATTTTCTCATCCTCACTCGTATCCTTACTTGGTCGATTTCGAGGAGAAACATCGCGGCTATCCCCGGCATTATCATCATTAGTGAGGCTATCCCTAGCGTTTTGATTTACAAGAGGATCATCAGCATTGAGGTGTTCATCCATATCTGAATCACTACCTGCTTGGTTAACATTGTTATGATGACTGGATTCACCAATCTGGTTGGACAGAGCTTGAACCCGTTGGTTATGTTCTTCCTTTATCCGCTGTATAGTCATTTCCATTTTAATTTTGAATGCTTCTTTCTGTTTGGCTAGAGCATCCTCGAGAATTTTGGCCATTTGCTTGGTGTTGATCATAAACACTTCCCGAGCTTGTCCCACGCTAGAATTTGTATCATCGGAGGCGATTGTGGAGCAAATATCTAAAAGTTCATCCTCTGAAGACAGTCCTTTGTGCATCCTTGGGTCAACCCTATGTTTGATGGCTTCTAGCTGGAGCCAAGACATCCGTTGGGCTATTCCTGAATTGACTTTTCATCCCCGAGAAAAGTCAGGATTAGAGCGGTTTGAAGCAATCGCAGACTTTCCTTTGTCAACCATATTGATAGTGACTTCAGGGAATTCGTTATCTTGACCGGTTGACTTTCTTTTACAGAAACGCCTTGACTTACCCCCTACTGACCATGGTTTCAACACTTCAGGGGAAAGTCTTTAGAGTATGGAGACCCTCTGTAGAGCTGTCTTGGGGCAGGTACATTCTAATAATACTGCCCGGATAATTTTAGTATACTTACAGTGAGCATCCTCTTCCCGGGTACTTTTCTTTAGAGATTTGTTTGTACCCCCAGCCTGATAGTACAACTCATCGGTATGATTGTCGGAGCAGCCTATCGTGTGCTGGTATAACTTTCCAGGTATAACGTTATCATCGTCAGATGAATATGTTTCTTTCTGGGGATATAACGCTTTGTTAGTATTTTCAAGAGTCACATGTTTGGAGTTACATCTTTGTAAGCACGTGTAAGGACCATGAATTTTGATACTATTTAAAATAATTTTCTAGTATTTTAAAATATTTAATTATAATTTTAAAAGAGTATTTATATTTTTCTTGAATTTCTATAATTTTCTATGATTTGAAGTCCAAGTTTTATAATTATTTAAATGTTTTAGATATTTATAAATTTATTTTGTGCGGTAAAAATTTCTGGAATTAATTTGTTGCATTATCGGTACTATTATGTATTATTTTAAATAATATATTGTGTTATTAATATTATTACAAATTATTTCACATAATACATAGTATTATTAATTACGTGATTTTGGTATAATTTATTGTATTATTTCTATTGTTACATATTATCTATCGTATTAGTATAACTAGTAGGTTTTACTGTGTACATAATTGTCCCATAATTATTTGGTTTTAAATTTAAGTAAATATATTTTTATTATTAATTATTCTCGTTTAATTATACAATATGGGTATATTTCGAGTATTTCGTATCAATTGTTGTAATAGCACAACATGTACGTTTTTAATTATAGATAATTATTTTGTAATTAGTTTAATTTTTAAATACCTGAAATTATTTATTATAATTATTTTTGTTTAAATTCTAAACCCTAATCCCCTTAATATATATATATATATAGTTTCAGCCTTTCACCCTCTCTTCATCTCACGAAATAGCCGCCACCCTCATCACGTTCTTTCTCCCTCCTCTATCTCTCTCAGATCTCGTCCGCATCCACCTCCTCCGACCACCCCCGCCGCCTCAAGCCATCGCCAGTGCCCGCCGCTACGAACCCCACGCCGAGCTTGCCTCCTCCGACCAAAACACCACCCTCCTCAACCCCGAGCTCCGCCTCCCCTTCGCCGTGACCGCAGACCCGCAGCCACCTTCTCCTCATCACCGCCACCAGGCCGCGACCACCATCTCCGCCTCCCAGCCGCCTCCCCCCCTCCGCGGTCAGCGACGCTGACCACGACGAGCAGCCGAGTTCGCCGCCAGATCTAGGCCCGAACAACCCCTCCCCCGCCGCTTCCCTCTCTCTCCTCTCCTCGTCTCCAACGAGTTCACCGCCTCCGCCTGCATCCCCTCCACCCGCGCGGCCACCCCTGCCTCCAAGCCATCGCCCTGAGATCCACCCCCAGTCCCTTGCCGTCCTCCAGCAGCACCCCCTCATCCTCCTCTGCTACCTGACCGCTTCCTGCACCACCAGCGCCCCGTCAGCCTCCGAGCCGCCGACCACCGCATCCCTCGCTCGCCTGAGGTCAGATCCGCCTCCCCCAAGTCCTCACGCGCCGCAGCTCTCCTCCTCTTTGAAGCCACGCCACTGCCAGACACCCCCTCGCCTCGCCATTGACGTCGTTGCGACTCCTTCCACTGACGGCAGTTCCGTAGCTATACCGCGGAGCCCTTACCGTTGAACCCGTCGTCGTCGCCGCCTTCAAGCCGTGCCCCGCAGCCCTTCATCTCCGTCACTGCCGTCATGCCTCAGTCGACACTCGCCACGGACTCGCCGTCGACGTTGATTCATTCGCTGTACCCAAGGCAAGATCCCTCCTGCTCATCATCTTGTCTATTTAATTTTTTGATATGTTAAGAATTTATTAATTATATACGTTGATTTAACTATGCTAAATTATGTTATAATGTGATTATTTGCGTGAGTTGTTGATACTGTGTGATTATATTCTGCGAAACGATGCTATATGTGATAAATAGTATTTTTGAAAAAATGATAATGAAGTGAAATAATTTATTTTGATAACGGAAACATTTTGGAGAATTTATAATATTTAAAAAGCATTTATTTTGAGAAAAAGAATTATTTTAGAATAATAATTGATGAGAAATAATTTTAAAGAATTTATTCTAGGAAAGAGAATATTTTGGATTATTATAATGAGAAATAAATTTTTAAAAGAAATTATTTTGGGAAAAGAATTATTTTCTGAAGTACGTAGTTGCTGTTCATGATTACATTTCATGTTTTGTGAATATTTTACTGTATTCGACATGTCATGATGTGGTTACGTGAAATTAATGTTATTATTATCTCGTTGTTGTGTTTGAGAACCGTTAGTAATTCATGTCCTTAGTTGCCTAGCGGGTTGTGTACAAGACCTAGATAGCTGTGTATTATTGACTTAGAAAAGTAAGATGAGTCGGGGTGGGGAAGTCCATGTTTATGTAATCGGATAAGACTATTGATATATCTTCTAGGTTTGTACCAGTGGATCGGTGTCGCCACTGGGGTTGGTTGGTTGAGTCACAGTGGATCGGTGTCGCCACTGGGATTGGTTGGTTTGTTGAGTCACAGTGGATCGGTGTCGCCACTGGGGACTGATTGGTTGGGTCAAAGTAGATCGGTGTCGCTACTTTGATTCCTGAATTTATTTGATGGGATGCACGTAGGAGATATGTGAACAGTCAGTTATCCGATAATATGAGCATTGACTCTGTGTGAGATATGAACCAGTGACCTGTTTTAGGATGACTAGTTACATGACTTGTTACCAGTGGATCGGTGTCGCCACTAGGATTGGTTGGTTTGTTGAATCAAAGTTAATCGGTGTCGTCATTTTGGTTAGGATTTATGGATTCTTGTGAGATGTAGGCCGGTTGTGTTTTTTTTCATACATAGATCGAGATTAATATTTAATTATCTACAATTTGAGACATATGGTATATACATGAGGGTTTCCTTGTTTGGATTATTTCGCTCGACGTACTACGTCTCGAGTTGCAGATTTTTAAGTATTAATTTCATCTAGTGTATGATCCTGTTACTTGATGATTTCTGAGCGCTAGCTACATGATCTCGTTACCTGATCGATTCTGGATGCTTTATGTTATCATGATTTAGTAGTGTTTTCATGTTGATTTGTGGATTTCAATTGTATATTCATTTGTCATTTCTGTTATCGTATCGTTTTTCGCATTGGATTTTCGTTTGTTCTATTTTCTTTGTGGGGTCGGGTCTTGTCGTATGCCATACACGCTGACGTACACCTGTTTTCTCTGGTGTACGTCAGACTTAGAGGAAGAACAGGTTCAGCAGGAACCAGAGGATTCTCAGCAGGAGTGCCTAGCGGATGGAGCAGAAGAAGAAGCTAAAGCTTAGTTATTGGTCCTCAGTTTTCTTTTGTACTATCTTTTATTTCCATTTGATCAGTGTATTTTTATATTCTCTAGTATTTCATTCAGATAGTTTGTATAGGGCATGTTGACCCGAATATTATGTCTCGGATGTTATCCTATTTGTGATATGATATTTTTTTCTAAGTTTGTCTATTATATTCTTGCTAATTATGATCGGGGACCTATGACTTCGCATTATATTTATTTCCAGATGCTTAGCGTATTGGATTGAGAAGAAATGTACACTATTATAGGCCTCAGAAGCTCTGTTTCTAGATAAGAATCACCAATTCACTCTTATCCTCAGTTATAACCACTTTATCATATTCTTGGATGATATTAGATTAGTTCAAACAAATCCAGGTAGTTAACGGTTGAAAACCGCTCAAAAGCCGTAAAAAATGGCTTTTTGGGGCCTGCGGACACCCGCAATGTCTCGGCCATGGCTGAGACACCACGGCCGAGACACCTCAGGTGTCTTGGCCTTGGCCAAGACACGTGCGGTGTCTCCGCTAAGGTCCGGCGCACTGTTTTGCGCGTCCCGTTCGTTTATGCTGTATCTTCGTCGACCGAACTCGAAATTGTGCTATTAAAAGTGCGTATGAAAACCCACGAGGAGATCTACAAGCTCCCATAGTTGAATCATACATAGAGTAGACAGGACACGAGAGACGCTTCGTCTTTCATAAGAGAAGCGTAGCTCCCGATCAGTTCGTATCTTCGTTATTCTGCAGTTCCGTTACTTCAACGATTCGTCAACTTACTTCATGCATTTATCGATATCATTTAAGCTTCTGTGACCTAGATATTGACGTTCATTATCTTCTCTTTGTCTCGAGCCGCGTGCGGGAATCTGTGGACAATTTTTGACGCCTACACTAGACATTCTTTTTATGTCTCTCATATTTTAGAAAACCAAGACTGTATGTTTTGACTCAATTAGCACAAGAACGTGCATATACAAGATAAATAAGATCAACCATTATCATAAAAGACACTATTCCATGTATGCCTAAACATGTGTTGCTGGGATTTGCTAGAGAGAAACTTCATTCCGGATGTGATAACAATTCAAAGTTTATATCTTAGGCTGCTCGAACTGATATGACATGTCATAGGTTCGAAACCACTAAATAGTGCTAATTACTAAACTACTTATCCATTGCATTGGTCAAGCAAGTTTACAAGGCGAACTTCGCTCAGAATCTAATATCAAGTTCATCCTTGTTTTTACAAAGAAATCTCTAGCTTTGGAGTCTTCTAGCGGAAATTAATAATCAAATCATAACAGAATGAAAACTATATTTGGTATCTATTATTTATTAGTAATGTATATCTACTATTTAGATATCAACATTACTAATAAAGCTAATGAAATACTCTTCACATCAGTAGCTAGAAATTATTTATGAAACTAATTCCTATTCTACAAAAATTCATCAAATTCAAGTATAGATCTACAAACACAATTGTACCAATTACAAACAGTAGGAATTAAAGTATACTGATTATAAGCATTATGAATCAAATTGTACCACTTCCAAGAGCAAAATTCAAAGCCAAAGCAAATTAATAACAGTATATGTAAGACCCCGTAATTTTGAATGTTGTGAGATATAATAATAAACATGTTATATTGTGATAAATAACGTTTATTGATATTTGAGTATGCTAGGAATTAATTTGAGATCAATTCGATACATATATATGAATATATGAGTGCAAATGCACAAAACATGCACGAGAAAAATCTGGGAAAAATGACCAGTTAAGAGTTTATAGATTTTACACAATGATGCACTTAGAATCTGGGAAAACTTAAAAGAACAAAGTTGTAGGTCTTTTCAATAATTTTCCAACAAATCTTTAATCACCTCATTCTGAGATCGGATGAGAAAGTTATCACCAAAATACTATGTACAGATTTCAGAAACCTGTGTATTACTTAGTAGTCGACTACTATGCTTAGTAGTTGACTATCGGGAATTCCTGGACATGCTAGGTTTTAGTTTTCGGGTTGGATTTGCATTGTATCCGAACCCAGTTATTACCCTAAGTATATATATTCGTTTTAAAGCTCTTTTTACCCTATTTCACGTGAGATTATCACCAACAACCTTCCTCCTCAAACCCTAACCCTAAACTGAGAGTTTGGGGAGTGTTCTTGAGAAGTTTGTCGAGAAGAAGGCGAGTTTTGGCGTTTTGGAGAAGAGAGATCTTGCATGCATGTGGTTGAGGAGTCCAACAGCACCTTGAGGCAAGATTATCTTCGTCCAAACCCATCCCCATAGTTAAATAACTAGATTAGAAGTTAAATATTGATGTTTATGTGTATGATCTTAATATGAGATATAAAAAGATTAGATTTTTATGTTTTTTCATAAACTCATGCTAGATCTATACGTGTTTTTCTTACTGTTGTATATAGTTTGTGATCATAATCATTGTGATGCTTTTACTTTCATTTTTAATCCGTTAATCATGTTTAGATCATGCCTAAACCCTAGATATGCAATTAATTGAATGTACATGATGTTTAAATAAGTTTAACCCTAGACTTGTGATATCTAGGTTTTGTAAATCAGAATTTGAAACAAGATTGATCTCTGTTCATATGCAGATTTCAAATCATGTTATTATTATCATGTTGTTTACATATTGATCAATTGAAGAAAATGATTAATTTTGATGTAAAACCCTAACTAGACAAATTTATACAATGTTGTCATGCTCAGAATAGTTATTACTGTATGTTTAACAAGTTTAAATCATGTAAATATGAAGTGATAAGTGTATGTTAAGTTAATTTCCTGTTTGTGTACGTTAGTATACATGTTTTCACAGTGTAGTCGACTACTAAGAATAGTAGTCGACTACTCTGTCAAGCCTTCAAAACACAAAAAACTGAGTTATAGCAGAGTAGTCGACTATTGACCCTAATAGTCGACTACTAACAGTAAATTTGTTTTCACTGAGTCTGGATTGAATCAGAGTAGTCGACTACTAATCATTGTAGTCGACTACAAAGACTGTTTTTCCTGAGTTTTGTTTTATGTCTACTTTAGATGTGATCGCGGACTTCGAGCCATACTTCTTTACACATATTTTCACGAATAGTACAGTAGTACACACTTGGAGTTTCTGAGAGGGATTATGAAGGGTTAAGACCCAATTACTTTGAGAAAGAGATTAGAACATACTATACACACACCTTCTGGATATCGTTGATGAACTCAGTTTAGTACTACGGGGGTAGTGCGTTACATATGATCATGCTAAGTATCAACCGTTAACTACTCTGAGTCAATCCAGACTTGTGAGCCGTACTTCTAGGATACCTATATAGTAGGCCATTCCGCACTCATGTTACGCACTGAGATCGCGATGAGACTAATGAGCTGTGTACACTGATTAGGATACCTACAGGGTAGTCCGTTACATATGATCATGCTAAGTATCAAAATCTTACACGGAGTTGCATTGAGATAGCCAAGCGATAGCCTGAGTCATTGGCGGATGCCAGTTATGTTTTTGACTCATTGTTAAAATATATGACCCAGAGTACTTTGCATATGAAAGTACATGATATTTGTGCCGGTATTCATTCTATCTCCATAGTGGCAGTGGCAAATATTATGAATACGATATGTTGATGTCTTTATTTCCTTTTTCTACTTTTCTTTATTTCTTAGGTTGGGATCAATGATTAGTGGTTCACAATTTGAGACATATGGTATATACATGAGAGTTTCTTTGTTTGGATTATTTCGCTCGACGTACTAGTCTTGTGTTGTGGATTTCTAATTGTTGATTTCGTTTAGATTGTTTATCCTTATTTCGGTATTAGTGTTTAGATGTTTACGATTCGGGACATATGGTATTTACATGAGGGTTTCCTTATTTGGATTATTTCGTTCGACGTACTACGTCTCGTTTTATAGGTGTCTGAATATTAATTCCGCTAGATACGGGAAAAATGATATAGGTAGACTATGCTTAATAGATAGAGGCTCCACTCCATCTAGCAGCCCTTTCCCTGGGGGCGGATGAATGTAATCTTGCTGTAGCGCTCTGATGCTCTTGTTGTTGTTTTTTTTCTTTTAAAAAATACCCATTCAGATATCTCGGAGTTTCGGAGAGCCGCAGGATGACGGAGTTCTTGCATAGTCGCCGTCCCGTGAGATTTATTAGAGGCTCCACTATAGTTTTAAATTTTATTCAGACGTAGAGTTTATTTCCATTTTGCAAAGGCAATGTGCCTTAGTTTGACTTTCCGTTTTGATTCATGTTAAGACATTGTATGTTATTTCAGACTCCAGATGTATTTCAGTTTATTTTAAGTTGAGACATGATCTTTATTTATAAGATATCATCTTCTTTATCATGTCTATTATTGTCGTTCTACTTCTTTGCATGTTTTATACCTATGCTTTTATTTGATCCTACTAGAGGATATTACTATGATTAGTAAAACTTGTTGTTGCACAGTGTGGGTACATGGCAGGTTTGACATCTCTAGGTTCACCTTGGACTACAGCAATGTGTGAAAACAGGGGCGTCACAGTATACCTCTGATGATGAACTGGAGGAAAAAATCATCTACTTGAGTCGTTATATCATAGAGAGAGAGAGAGAACAACAAGGAGAACTTTGGCAAACTAGGGTTTGATTGGAGGGCTTCGGCAAACTAGGATTCGATTGAAGAGCTCTAGTGCCAAATATGGAGCAGATGGAAGGAATCAATGTCGAACTTAGGTTGCCTAGGTTTGTGGATGTCAAATTAGGGTTGCGTCGCATCGAACTAGGGTTTGCGTTGGCATCAAACTAGGCTTTTCATCAGGCTCGACCTAGGGTTTGATTGATGTTGAAGTAGAGAGTGGATATGGAGACGAGCAAGGGCAAGGTGTTGGATCAGGAAGAGTCGGGATTCTGAGGGGAGGCGGCAAGTGAGATTTTCTCTCGCTCTCTCTAGTTTTCGCTATCGCAGAGTGGAGAGAGGTGAAAAGAAAAACACTACAATAAAATACAACATTGTTGACGAAACAAAAACATCGGTAAAAGTTTAAAAAACATCGGGAAAAATCTTTCCTGACATAAAATGCAGCGTCGCTAACGCGTCACCAAAAGTGCATCAAAGAAAATATTTGGCGACACAAACACACTGTATCGGTAAAAGTTAACACTTTTGGTGACGCTTCATGCGTTGCGAAAATTACATCTTTTTAGCAACGCATAATATTTTTCTTCGGTAAAAGTATGCAGAATTTTTTTATATACAAAAGTACGTCGGCAAAACTTGTACTTTTGGTGACGCATGCAGCATCGGAAAAAGTATAGCTTTTGACGATGCAAGTTAGCGTCGGCAAAAGTGTAGCTTTTAGTGACGCAGAATGAAGCGTCGCTAAAAACTATATCTTTGCGACGCAAGGTAGCGTCGCTAAAAGATATTACTTTTATCGACACTAATTTGCATCGCCAAAAGTAGTATCTTTTCTGTCAACTATAAGCCTACACTGAACCTGAACAACCACAAAAAATTTGCTCCCATTCTCATCAACAAAGAAACCAAACATCAAATTATACTCCAAACAAGTTGCATATTATGATAAACAAAGAATTTGCTCCCATTGCAAAACTAACCAAATTATACTTCAGAAAATTCATAATAACTCACAATGATCTAAAGAAAAATAATAAAAATTTTATCATATAAAATAGAAAATAAATACACATTTTAATGGACTAAAAATAGTTACATTCATTTCTATTTCCAAGTCAACACTCAAAGGCCTGTTTAAATATTCCAGTTTGCTTGTAATCCATGAAGGAAAAAAAACACAATGAAAAAAGAGGAAAAGGTGAAAGAAAAGAAAGAAGGGAACAACTGTTTAAATATTTTAGTTTGCTTGTAACTTCATGATAAGTTGCTCTCTGCTTCCAAGATAATCAAATCTAAGTTCCTACATAACAAGAATAAAGCAACATCAAATATTTTTTAAATTTATTTGAAACATTCAATAAAATGTCTTGGGTGTACATATATCATATCATATTCATTAAACCAAAAACATACACATGACAAAAATAAATTTTGTGCAGCTTTTGTGAATTGTGCATTTCTTCATATTTAGAACTTCCGATTTGCAAATCATAAATCATATATGATTTGATCAGATAATTTAGAATCCTATTAATTGTATTCTAGTTTTTTTTGTTTGATGAATGTATTATAGTTAATATACATGATCATAATCTTTAGTCATGATTTCTAGATTTTAAGAAATTTTAGTTTACAACAGATTTTAGTGCACATGTATCAGATCTGTGACTTGATGTTTCATTAGTTCCATCGGTCATATCGTTGGTAACAACTGAAGCACATGTTCATCTATCTCCAGCCCTAATATCTTGAATAAGCCATCATGGTGATTTTACATTTCCATCGATTCAAATTGAAGACAAAGAGCATCTAAGCATAAAAGCCTAATCTAGCACACATGCCTCATCAAATCATGTATTTTAACTTGCTATATTCAGTGTCTTCCCAAACTCCAATGGCAAACTTGTTATTTCACAACATGAGTCTACGGTCAACTTCACTAATGTCACAAATTTTTTACGTTGTCTCTATGAAGGAGTTTAAATAATGTAATAGCTAAGAGCATGAAAGGTAGATCATCTAACAAATATCTTGGATATAAAAGTCAGAAGAAAAATATAAAAACAATGTCTTAATTTATTATTGATTAATATGACGTTTCTTGTATAAGTTTAAGGAGCTTATCCTAGCAAGTCACTATTATTGTTCTTGTATTTAATCTAACACCTCGTTGTCTCGATAAAGAAGAAAACAAAATAATGTTTTCTACTAAGAAGACAAATTATATATATTGTAAATTACATAACAAATTCTATGACGTCCAATTACATAAAAGAATTCATGGAACGAAGGGGTATAGTATTTACTTTGAGGATTTGAAAACAGTACTTATGTATCCAAGTTTGTAAATAAATTGCATTCATCCCTCTAGTTGAACAAAATTTTTTCTTGATTAATTTGACTATTAGAGAAAAAAGATATCGATGCTAAGTTTATTGGCATAGAGCAAACTTCATGGTCTCTTGTCAAATTTAAAATCATTTTTTATGGAAAAAACAATTCCAGACTATTTTATGATCCGTTAATCATTATAGCTGCTACACTTCAGTTCTTTAATTAAATAGTCGATGTTTAAATTTTAAATTCCTAGCATTAAATTTAATAGTGTATACCTAGAAACCATAAATAAGTCTAATAAGAAAAAAATTAAATGCAAGTCTAACCTCATCTCGATGAGAAATCTCTACTACCACCGCTCGCTCCAGGCTGACTACGTGCAAATAGCTGATGCACTAAAACCTCAAGGTCAACAGTCTTCTGGGCTTGTACGTTCATCTGCTCGGCTTGTGTGTTCATCTGCTCGGCTTGTGAGGCAATCTGCTCAACTTGTGAGGAATTCTGTTCGGCTTGCACAACTACAGTCTCCTTTAAAGCCACGACCTCAGCATCTCGCTCAGCTGACTTTAATTGAGTTAACCTTAAATTACCTGCATAGATATCAATGTGATTTAAATTGAGTTAGGTAGCAGTAGGTAAGTCAAACAAAGATTCATAACTTAATATTAATATGGAATTCACTCCAGCTTTATGGTTGCATTTGTTGATTCTAGTTTTTAAGTTGACAACCAATTTATTTTTAAGACAAATCTCACTGTTATATAAGCTCATGCTTGTTGTAGTTACAGTATTATGTCTGACTACATAAATACAAGGTAACAGGTAATAGAAGCTTCAACCATTTATTACTTGTTGAAGGGTAAGAAATGCATGATTTTATATTCAAAGAATAAAAGCACAACTACCTAAATAGCTCTAACATTGAAGTGGCCCAGGTCAGCAAACATAGCTTCGGCCCCGTTTCATGAGTTTTCTTAGTGTAGCAAATTAAGTTGCCTGGATTCCTCATGCAAATAAATTACCTATAATGCACAAGTTCACTTGCTAGATATAATTTCCATCTTTGCTGAATTTTAAGTTTCAATGTTCTATTATGCAACATAAGATACTTCATTTGGAGTGGATACCTTTTGTTGAAGCAATTTATTTGGACAATTAGTAACATCATCACTAGTAGCTTCATGCTTTCTGACAGCCAAATTTAAAACACTGCTTTTATGATAACCAAGTGTAGAAAATTATGGTGAATGCTGAGTTGGTTATTGTGATATACACACACCACCACCACCACCAATAGCCGGAACAAATACATACCTCAGTACCATATTTTCTAGAAAATGGCCTTGGGCATCATGTAACATGCCTCTTATTCTGTACGAGAAAAAAGAATGCAATAACTACAATGTTGCATATATATATAACATGTGTCCTCAAGATGAATTCGGTTTATGCACACATGAAAACCAATGGAGAATATTTACCTTACTCAGTTTTGATGGGAACAACCAAATCAGAACAAGGCAGGATATCACTGACCTTCAATAGTGTGTTTCGAAGGTTCAAGATTGTTTGCGGAGAAAGTTGATTGTTTCATTGCGGGATTCATTACAAACTTCAGACGTTTACAACGAAAACAAAAATTAGTCTTTTTATAAGACCTTTACATAATGAAAACAAAACAAAATTACAATTCTCTTCAAACAACACAGAGATCGTTTATCGGTCTTCTTCTTGTGTGGGATCTTGGCCTGTGACGGGGATGTTGATATCCGTGGACCACCGTCGATCAGATATGATTGCTGAAAAATTGGGCAGAGCTTTGTTTATTCGCGAAGGAATCAAGAAACCGTAGCGCTTATCTCGGCAACGGCGAGATAATTGCTCTTCTTAAGATTATCGCAACGGGATAATCTTAAGGAACGGACCCGGGGAACTGTAGATCTGACGAGCTCCTCTTCTTTATGCTGACAAACTCGATTAGATCTCTACTCCTCCTCCTCTCTGAAATTCGTGCACTTTTGATCTTTAATCCGGCAGGGCTTCGTCAATGCTCAAGAATTCCAGATCCAAAAAATGAGGCTCTGAGGCTTGTATTTATAGGCACGGGGGGGAATTCAGGCTGGAGACACCCTTGGGTGTCTCAACTTGGGCCGAGACACCCTTGGGTGTCTCGCTCGTGCCGAGACACCTCGGGGTGTCTCAACTCAGACTGAGACGCTCCGTTATGCATGTTTGTTCATTTCCGCCGTAACTTCTTCATCCGAACTCGGATTTCAGCGATTCAAAGTGTGTTGGAAAGCTGGCGAGGAGTTCTATAAGCTCCAATGATTAAAACTTCTATGGAATGGATGGGACATGGAAGGCATTTCGCTGTTTGTAAACAACACGAGGTTCCCGATCAGTTCGTATCCTCGTTATTCTGAAATTCTGTTACTTCACATAGTTCGTCGATTCACTTCAAGCATTTGTCGATGTCAATCAAACTTCTGTGACTTGGATAGTAATATTCATCGTCTTTTCTTAGCGCTGAGCTGTTCAAGGAGACCTATAGGTAATTTTCGATGCCTACAGATACCCCCTCCAATGCGTTCCAGCCTCGTTTCTTTTATAGAAGGGGCTGGAATACTTTGGATGTGATTGATCCAACCTTCGGTCGGTGTAAAAGACCTGTAGTTAGCTTCAATTCTTGACTCCTCTGATTTTCAATCTATTCGATGCTTTGACGAATAGCTAAAGTTCTTGCGGCGCTGTGTTTATCGTCTGGCCGTCATCAGAGTCTCGAATCTAAAACTAACGAATTGAGTTTAGCTCGTGCCGTTGAGTTGACTTAGAACTGACTATCTTCATTGCATCATGCTGGCTTAGGGTTTCAGATCACCGTACATTGATTTTTTTGTCACAACGCGTTGACCGGCGTCGACCTTAAGGTTTCGGGTCGTCCGACGTTGAATTTTCGTCGCAACGCGTTGACCAGCGTTGACCTACGGTTACGCATTGACCGGCATTGCCCTAGGGTTTCGGATCGTTCGACGTTGACTTTTTGATCGCAATGCGTTGACTGGTGTTGACCTAGGGTTACGCGTCGACCGGCGTTGACCTTAGGGTTTTGAACGTCGTATGTTGACACAATTTATACTCGTACGTCTACTGGAGTATACACAGTTTAAGCTCTTAAGGTATTGGAGCATGGTGGTCCCAAATATCGGGCTACAGGACCAACTGTTAAAAGCTGATTCATCTGCACGTATGGATCTTATCCTGAAGTTGTTGGATGCTTAAGTCACGAGACCAACTAATGAAGATGATGCGTTAATGACTTGCATTTATAGAATTTTTGGCAAATTCTCAGCCATCAACGGGTTTGATAAGCCTTTACCGACTACCGTTTGAGTCGGGCTAGCATGCGGATTGTTTAAGTCCGTTCTGCATGTGACATTAAGCTAAAAGAGTTAACTCTTTTAGTGCTGCGATATTGAATACGTAGACTTCGTCTTGCTCCCGTGAAAAGACTAAATGTGACGTGTATCAGACGTTGACTTAGGATTTTTGGCAAATCCTCAGTCCTCAACGGATTTGACATGCTCTTACCGATTACCGTTTGAATTAGGCTAGCATACGGATTGTTTTAGTCCGTTCCGCATGTAACGTTATGCTAAAGGAATAAACTCCCTTAGACTTGATGCTACGACTTCGAATACGTAGACTTTGCCATTGTTACGGGAATAGGCTACCCGACAACGCGTGTTAGGCGCTGACTTATCCTTACTTAGGATTCAGGATAAAAATCCCCAGACTCAGATTCTGGTGTCTTCTTCAATCGGTAAAAGACTAAACCGGCAACGCGTATTAGGCGTTGGCATATCCCTGCTTAGGCTTCGGGATAAAATTCCCCGCGCGTGTAAGGCACGGATTTTGGCGTTATGAATAACAACCTGCCACAATGTCAAAAATTTGAGCTCTTGTCCTTTTCACGGTAAAAGACTATCCGGCAACGCGTGTTAGGCGCTGACTTATCCTTACTTAGGACTCAGGATAAAAATCCCTAGACTCGGATTCTGGTGTCTTCTTCAATCGGTAAAAGACTAAACCGGCAACGCGTATTAGGCGTTGGTTTATCCCTGCTTAGGTTTCGGGATAAAATTCCTCGTACCTGTGAGAAACGGATTTTGGGAGTTGAAAAAAAGTGGTGTCTTCTCTTGGGGCAAAGACGAACCCGAAATGGGAGAGGAAGAATTTCATATTCTATCTCCCAACACTGAAGAGGAAGAATTTTATATTCTATCTCCAGTTAGAAAGGAGACTCGAGGTGGGATCTCCACCCCCAGAATCCGGAAAGGTAAAACTAAGAGTGGGATCTCCACTCCGAGAATCAAAAAGATTCGGATAACCCTAACTGTCGGAAGGTTTGATTACCGAACTAAAGATGAATTTCTCATTTATCGAGAGTGAATTGTGGTTTTGGTCCTAACTGTAGGAAGGTTTGACCAAGCGGGAGTTTGAGATGACCCTAACTATAGGAAGGTTTGATCACTCGATTTGAAAATAGACCTCTCGTTCATTGGAGAAATCGAGAGAGAATTTTGATTTTGGCCCTAACTGTAGGAAGGTTTGACCGAGTGTGATGTTTGAGACGATCCTAACTGTAAGAAGGTTTGATCGCTCGACTTGTGGATCTCTCATTCATTGGAGGAATCGAGAGGAGATTTTGGCTATGGTCCTAACTGTAAGAAGGTTTGACCAGGTAAACAGTAGGAGTGGGAGTACAAATCATAGTAGGAGTGTTGACTTGTACAAATTACTCAGTAGGGGTTCTTAGTGTCAAGTGATAAGGACTTAATACGAAGGGGTTTGACAATTCGTCAAAGATTAACAGATCAAAATTCTAAGCATTATGTCCGGAATTTAATAATGGGAATGCTGAGTGCACAAACACATAGAAGTTTGAATGGATTCAACCGAAAGGAATTTTGGTGGTCCCACCGTCAATTAGTCTGATCGGTGGGGGATTTTGTGGTGGAAGGCTATGAGTCGTCAAACACCAATGAGAGTTTTGTGAAGGATGATTGATCCAACGAAGTGATCGAATCTTGTCTCAGTAAAAGAGTGTTCGAAAATCACGGTGGGTTTAGTGCTTATCACTTTATTTATAATGATCGGGTTATCCCTAAGAAAATTACATGTAAAAATTCTTCCGGGAACTTCCCGTTACATGAATCACCCACCCCCAGCTTCCTTCGCGAAACTGGGTCTAACTTCATAGTGAGTTACATGACCAGGTTATCCTTAAGAATATTACATGTAAAAAAAATTCTCCAGGAACTTCCCGTCAAGTGTGGGAAACAGTTTAGACTCATATACCTATTGGAGTATCAGGGAGTAGTTTAACCTCATATACCGGTTGGAGGATTGAGAAGCAGTTTATACTCGTATACTCTTCGGAGTGTCTGAAGGAGCAGTTTATACTCTTATACTTATCGGAGTCTTCATTCGTCTTAATTGAGCGATATAATGCCGGCTTCAACCAAGGTTTGGATACTATTCTTAAGAGCAAAGTAATCCTTAGTAGGATGAAGGACCCTCCTATGGTACGCGTAGTACTTCGGATCCGTAGTATTGTCAGCTTCCTCCTGATTTGTGATGGGTGATAGCTTAATCTTGTTGTTTTTAAGAAGGGTCTCGAAGATGGCTGGAACGTCTTCGTCCTTGAATGAGTACTCTTTTTGGAGCCTCGAATCCGAAGTCTTTTGCTGTCTTCGGGGTTGCTGTTGCGACGTCTGATTAACATCAATAACTGTTGTAGGTGCCTTCCCTTCATCATGGGAAATGAGACTCGGGTTCAGAGGGTTAGCCATCGGTTGGTTTCTTTCGACCTTCCTCCTTCTGAGAAAGCGTTTGGCCTGCTCTCCGCGCACCTTTAACTCTTTCCAGGTATTAAGCGACTCTACTCTCATAGTTAATGGACAAGTTGTTATGACAGGTTTGCAAAACGAATTCCTCTGTGACGGGATCCTTACAGTTCATTGCCTGATTGCGAAGCGTTTGATGAAGGTATCCACCGACTCTCCATCTTTTTGTTTCTCATCGAAGAGTGTCCTGATCGACACTTCGGCGTCATCATCGAAGAAATGAGCGAGGAACATGCTCTCCAGGTACTCCCAGCTAGTGATGCTTCTGGGTTTGAGACGATGATACCAATCGAAGGCAGGCCCGCGAAGGGTGCCAACGACTGACCGCACCATCAAGGGCTCGTTGCCAGAAATCGTGCCCAAGTGGGACTTAAAGTAGATTAGATGCTGAGTGGGTGAGCCCTTCCTGTCGAACGGCGTGAAGTTGATTAGGTTGAACTTCGCCGTATACGGGATCGAATCCCACTCTTTCGGGTAAGGACACGAAATACCGGTCTTCTTTACCTCTTGAGCAGACATTAAAGCGTTAATTTTGATCTCGAGGTCCTTCATCTTTTCGTCCTCATCTATATCCTGTTTTGGACAATTTTCGAGAGGAATAATGCGGCCACCCCCAGTGTTATCATCATTGGTGGGTCCATCCCCAGCGTTGTTATTTTTAGTGGGACCACCCCCAGCGTTGTGTTCATCTACATCTGAATCGCTACCTGCTTGGTTAGTAGTGCTGCGCCAGATGGATTCACCTAGCTGATTCGATAAAGCTCGGATTTGTTGGTCGTGCATTTGTCTCATCTCCTGCATAGCCATTTCCACTTCGATCTTGAATGCTTCTTTCTGCTTAGCTAAAGCATCCTCAACCATTTTGGCTACTTCCTTGGTGTTGATCATAAACACCTCACGAGATTGTCCGAAACTGGATACGGTAGCTTCTGAAGCGACTGCCGAGCAAGTGTCTGATGCTTCATCGTCCGAGGATAGTCCTCTGGTCATCCTCAAATAATCTCTACGTCTAGTAGTCCCTGCACGTAGCCGAGTTAGACGATGTGACATGAGGGGGTCCGAATCAGAAGGTCGGTTAGATTTCCTCTCATCAGTCACGTTGGCGATGACTACGGATTGTTCAGGCCCAGAGGCTTCTAATTGAAGCCGAGACATTAGTTGGGCTATCCCCGAATTGACTCTCTTTCCTGGGGAGAAATCGGGGTTAGAAGTAATCGGAGACTTATCCTTATTGACCATATTGATGGTGAATGCTGGGAGTTCGTCGTCTCGATTGGCCGATCGTCTCGATTGGCCGATCGTCTCTTGCTAGAACGCTTTGATTTGGGTTTCAATGCTTCTGCGGAGATACTCTCGAATACCGAGACCCTTCTCGGAGCGGTCTTAGGGCAGATACATACTGATAATACTGTCCTAATTAGTTTGGTACACGGACAGTGAGAGTTCGCTTTTCGGGTACCTCTCTTTCGAGATTTATTCGTACCCCCAGTCCGATAGTACAACTCATCGACGTTGCGGTCAGAGCAACCTGTCGGCTGTTTACATGAATTCTCAGGTATAACACGTTCATCTGTCTGACGTGTTTTCCTCTGAGTAAACATCACCTTGTTGGCGTCTGCGGGAGTCACACGTTGGGAATCACACCTTTGTGAGGGTGAAACCTTAACGGGTTCCTGGTTTTCTGTACGCACCCCCAAGTGGGCCGTTGTAGAAACCAACTTGTTAGGAGGTCGCGTACGACCTCCAGTCTGGATGTTTGCTCGGGGTTCCTTTAATGGTCCCTAGCGTTCCTTAATAGGCACTTTGTCTCGATCTTCGGGTAGAGAACCGAGGTGATCCTTCAGAGGAATCCTGAACTTGGGGAAATCCATGCTACGGTGGGGCTTTATCGGGGGTTCGGGATCTGAAGTTGACAAAGGCTTAATGATAGATTTGTTTGTTTTTGCCTTAGGCATTGATTTAGCTTTTGGTATCCAAACTTGTTTAGATCTTGGCGATCTCTTAACTGCCTCTTCCTTTTGCACTTCCTGTGCTTTTCGCACAAGGGTCCGGGCATGCGCAAATAAGGCGCGGTGCTTCTGGATTCGCTCCTCGAGAGTAGAGTGGGTTCGTTTGACATGAACCCATCTGTTAATCAGAGGTTGGGAGGAGGATCCCGATGCTGGTCGTGGCGATAGATTAACCACTTGGCGCTTTCTGAACTCCAGATCTGCTTGGTAACGGAGTCCATCTACCTGATCCGAAGCCTTGGCGAATTGGCGCGCGAGGCATTAGTGTTTCCTTTGACGTGCTCTCTTTGATAGAGTTGACGCACCTTCAGCAGTCGGCTCCTTGATCGCGAAGGAGTTAAGATCTGCAGATCTGATCTTATTGGATGCCGGCGGATCATTACAAGGTGCAACTGTAGCATCAACTACGGGGAGATCAACTTCTTGGGTCTTCAGATCTGGAGACCGACGAACCTTCTAGGAGGAGGAGATCTTCCTACGCTTATGAGGAGGAACAGATCTGGAGGAGGAGGAGGAGATGTACTCTTCAAATTTCTTCCTGTCGAATTCGTACTCGACCTCTTCGAACACCGGGATCTTGATCGTCGGCTACGGCACGACAGCTTCGGCAACGAAGCTGTTGGCTCCCACTGTGGTCGCCAGCTTGTTTGCGAAGAAAGTTGATTGTTTCATTGTGGGATTCATTATAAACTTCAGACGTTTACAACGAAAACAAAAATTAGTCTTTTTATAAGACCTTTACACAATGAAAACAAAACAAAATTACAATTCTCTTCAAACAGCGCAGAGATCATTTATCGGTCTTCTGCTTACTGTAGGCGTATAAAATTGCCTATAGGTCCCTTAGCTTAGCTCAGCACGATGATTCGACAAAACAACGGACATTCGAGCGACGAGGCGACGAGGCACGCAAGCAACGGAATACGTTCGCGTGCGGGACCAAACCAACGGTTCGGAAAGTTAACGAGTCGTCCAACAACAAAACGGACTTGAACTCAAACACCGAAGCGGAGCTACTGCCAAATGAAGATTCGGGGAATCGAATCAAGACCTGAACAAATCAACGAAGGGTCGAGGCGACAAGGCACACGAACAATGGAACACGTACGCACGTGGAATCGAACCAACGTTTCGGGGAATCACCGAGTCATCTAAACAAGAGCGAACTCGATGATATAACGATCGAATCAAGACCAATCCCGGACTCGGACTCAGAAACGGATTAACTGCCATATTTGGAATCAAGTCAATGAGCCGATTCCAGAAGCCGAATCAAATCCGAACGACGGAGAACCGGAAACACCGGAAAACGACGAAACCAGCGCACCTGGGGGAACTCGGCCCGAACCGAACCACCCTAAGGTAGCTCGGCCCAAGCCGAGCCACCCTAGGGTGGCTCGGTGGCCGAGCTACCTCAGGGTGGCTCGGCCAAGGCCGAGCCACCCAGAGGTGGCTAGGCGCAGTTTTGTGCCAAAGGCACAGCTTTGAGTGCCTATAAATAGGCCTGGCACTCGTTCATTTGGGAGGACTTTTTCTGAAACTTCTGAAGAGCCGAAACTCTGCCGGATTGCGACCTCAACTCGGATTGCGAAGGCTTGAAGACTTGGAAACTCAGATCTACGTGATACTACTCCGGATCTAAGCTTGGTTCTTAGATCCTGAGATTAGAGCGAGCGTTTCCTTGGTGAAACGATCCCTCTCGGCTACTATCTCCTTGGTGGGATAGTACCAGTTATACCACGTAGATCTGTTCAGATCGAGATTGTGTGGTGGTTCACGGTACTCAACCCCGGCACAGGCAAAGAACCCCACAAAGCGAGGGACCGTAAAACAGGAAACTCGTGATTTGTTCAAGGAAAGTTGTAATCTTTATTTCTTTGTTTTGATTTTGTTGTAAGCCGGATCTTATAAAAAGACCGGATCTCTTTGTAAACGCATAAAGTTGTTGTCAAAGTTGTAACAGAATCATCAATGAAGAATAACGCAATTTCCCGCTCGAACACTTACGTAGGATCTTGGCTTGTGACGGGGATATTGATATCCGTGGACCACCGTCGATCAGATCTGATTGCTGAAAAATCGGACAGAGCTTCGTTGATTCGTGAAGGAATCAAGAAACCGTAGCGATTATCTTGGCAACAGCGAGATAATTTCTATTCTTTAGATTATCGCAATGGGATAATCTTAAGGAACGGACCCGGGGAACTGCAGATCTGACGAGCTCCTCTTCTTTATGCCAACGAACTCGATTAGATCTCTACTCCTCCTCTCTGAAATTCATGCACTTTTGATCTTCAATCCGGCAGGGCTTCGCCAACGCTCGAGAATTCCAGATCCGAAAAAATAAGGCTCTAAGGCTTGTATTTATAGGCACGGGGGGAATTCGGGCTGGAGAGGGTGTCTCGGCCAGGGCCGAGACACCCTTGGGTGTCTCGCTCGTGCCGAGACAGCTCGGGGTGTCTCAACTCAGACTGAGACGCTCCGTTATGCATGCTTGTTCGTTTTCGCCGTAACTTCTTCATCCGAACTCGGATTTGAGCGATTCAATGTGCGTTGGAAAACTGACGAGGAGTTCTATAAGCTCCAATGATTAAAACTTCTATGGAATGGATGGGACATGGAAGACATTTCGCCGTTTGTAAACAACACGAGGTTCCCGATCAGTTCGTATCCTCGTTATTCTGAAATTCTGTTACTTCACGTAGTTCGTCGATTCACTTCAAGCGTTTGTTGACGTCAATCAAGCTTCTGTGACTTGGATAGTAACATTCATTGTCTTTTCTTAGTGCTGAGCTATTCATGGAGACCTATAGACAATTTTCGATGCCTACAAAGATTTCTTCCTCGAAGTGCTATGAATGAGAGGTCTAGGCACAAAACCATACAAAACAATTGATGCTCTTAGTGAATGACAAGAAGCACATTCTAGACAATAAAAGGTCACCAAGATATATAGCATATTTTCTTTCTATAAGTACATTTCCATCCATTCCTCCCCAAACCCTTTTGCTTTTAGAACCTCTAAAAATGAAATTCCAATCCAACACATCATATGTCTTTGCATAATCAAGGTTCCAATAAGATCCTTTCTTATTTCTTAATTTGATGACAATTAATCATTAATGATCTCTTGGGCTATAATCGCACCACTAAAAAACAGTTTATTCTTAATGAATCATGTTTGCACATGGTTCGTACTCATTTTATTTTACAAGTAGATATTAGCACTGGGACTATTTTATTTTAATAAAAATATTCCTTTGACAACATTTTCAACCTTAGTCTTAGGAAATTCAACTTTCTAACAAAGTTTCATATCTCTGAATTACACTTAGGAGCTGCATTCCACCAATTCTACACACAGAATTCAAAATCCTTAGATCGAAGCCAATTTTTTTCAAACCTAAAACTCATTTTAAACTTTTAAGGCTTCTTTGACCTCTTAGCACACAGGAACATGATCTCATTAATTTAAGGCTAGCATAAACCTTTTGACTACACATAGAAAATTTTTGTGCCTAATTCCAAATTATTTATAAAGGATCCTATCTAATCTAGCATGGAGGGGCATTCTACTATCTCTTGATCTGAATTACAGCTTAGATGTTCAAATTCTCAAAATCATAGCTACCAAATTCGAGCTTTCATTCGCAATTCACCAAAGAAAAGAAACATTACCTAGTTGATCTAGTTCAATAACTGCAACAGAATCAAAGTCGGTTCTCATCGTCCCATTCCCATCGACGACCCCGTACCTCACCGGAGGAGGAGGAAGTGGGCTCAGATCAGAGATGTTGAAGGTGAGGTTAGCATTGGAGGAGACCGCGATGGCCACGATGGAGGTGGTGGCGGGAGTGGAGGAGTTGAAGAAGACGAACTAAGGGTATTCGTCGTTGGAAAAGTACTTTCCGAGGTAGAAGGCGACGACGGCGACCAAGAAGAGGACGGATATGCGGAGGATCTGAGAAGTTCTTAGCAGATCACCACCATAATCGGTGATGAGCTTCATCAATGATCGATTACTCGACATGTTTCTAGTCAGCGAGGATGAGGGAGGAGAGGCGGTCGAGGCGGCAGTGGGCGGTAGAGAGGGAGCCGTCATGAGGCCTGAGCAGTAGGAGCGAGTGAGGACAGGGGGTTTTGGGTTTTTTTTTCTCTTTTTAGTGAAAATAAATGGGGGAAATTTTCCCTCCCTTGTGCGTATAGGGTAAAAAGTTACGGGTTTTTTTTGGCGACGCAGATGAATAAAAAAGTATGGTCAATTGCAAAAAAGAGTCTTTTAGCGATGCTAACCTAACACGTCGCGATAAATGCACACTTAGCGACACCAACCCTTAAACGTCGCTACAAATATATATTTTTACCGACAAAAATAAAAAACGTCGTGAAATCTATACACTTTTACCGACTTTAAGTTAAAACGTCGCAAATAATATACACTTTTAGCGACGCTAATTATAAACGCGGGGAAAAATATATGTTTTGCCAACGTTAACTAAAATCGTCGGGAAAAACATAATTTTTGGAGACGTATTTAACCATGCGTCGGGAATAAGCGTTGGGAAAAGTACAATTTGTTGTAGTAAAATTATACGAGGGGTTTTCTTCAGGGAATCTAATAATCACTTTCCTTTTGGTTTTCCTTCAAACCAAACAAGTGAATGCGACTTTCTCTTAGACTTTGTGTGGGTATGTTGATTGTCTATAGAATATGGATACATGTCATATTTGCCCTTTCTTGGTAACACAAATTATGGAGGAAAGTAAATCAATTGATTTGCCATGAGAACGTGTTGGGGCTAATTTGAATAGCTTGGATATTGTCTGCTGCTATGGCTATGATAAATCAATTGGCTCGCAACTAACATAAACCTAACCAAAAGTTGCTGGTATTCAGGCATGCATCACAGTTGTTTAATGACAAAGGAAAAAAAATTTTGTTTTCGTTGTAGCACGTGTTGGGGAAACCCCTGTGCCGAGATCCAATACCAAATAGCCGAGAGAGATTAACAAACACACCAAATAATAGTACAAACACAATAACACCAGTTTTAACGTGGTTCGGCGAGATGCCTACGTCCACGGGGCAAGGAAGGGGGAGTTTTCACTATTAGAAATCAAGGGGATACAACTAGGGTTCCAAATCTCACAAAAAACTCTCCCAAATCACTCTTGATCTCTCCCATATGCTCTAACAATAGAAGCCCAAGAAATCCCCCACAATGGCTGCTGAAACTCTCTTGCCTTAACCCTAAAACCGTGACTTTAGGTATTTATAGAAAACCCAAACAAAACGGGTCTGCAAACAGAACCAGCCCAAAACCGCTGCAGCGGTCGACCGTGGCGATTGACCGCTATGCCATCGTGGTCGACCGCCCTCAATCCCAGAACAACCTCAAAGTCCAGAAATATCTGCAGTCGACCATGGCGGTCGACCACCATGAAAACAGAAACTCCTGCGGTCGACTGCTGCTGATCCAGATGCATAGTAAGCTCTGTGCACGAACGCGGTCGACCGTCACGGTCGATCGCCAACCTGTCAATTGCCTGTTCTGAGCCATCAATTGCCAATTTCTACAAATCTCCACCTCGGCGAAGATTCTTCCAAACTAAGCCGACACCAACCAAACCAATTACCTCACTTGTTGCATCTAGTACGCCATGACAACAGACTCATGATAACGGACCCCATCCACAACACGTCGAGACCCAAACGGGAGTGCGAACACTCACCCCAAACCAACTATGTCTACTCACCAAATCGGCTGCATCAAAACTGACTGCCTATGTATCCTCTCTAAGGAATCAAGCCTTCACGTAGTTCACCCTATGGCCTCCAAAGGCCCTCAATCCAAAAGAAGAGTCCTCAACTCTTCACCAATACCAACATCCAATGCGCGGCTAACAGCATCACCAACGGCTCCATACTGAAATGATCTAATCACCTCCACCTGTGGTGAACCAATGACCGTATCCAAGCTATATCCACCATCTACACATAGATCTACCAACTCGTCATCAGCATCCTGAGCAATCTGATCTCCAAACGGTATCACCTCAGCCGGAATCCCAACTAATGCAAAATGACCTGGAGTATGTGGAGTAAGCTCCACCCAATGTGTAGTAGCATCACCCTCCACCCGCTACGATATCCCACTGATCTGATCAATACTCTCTACCTGCTGAGAGTCCAAAGTGACAAACCTGATCAGACTAAACTCAGAAGCCCTCAACTGATAGCCAAAAGAGCCTCTAAATCTCAAATGCGCAATCGGATCTAATCTCACATTCATGATGTGGCCACGTGCTGGGTAACCCAATATCCGACGCCAACCAAAATCTGAAACAGCTTCACCAGATCTAACAATATCTAACGCAGCAGTTAGCAACCGCATAAGATGGCGCAAACCTGTCAGAGCCCGAATACCAAATCCACTGCTCGACAACCAACGCCGATCCTCCTCCAGAAAAGAATGACCCACAAAATCCACCATCTCATCACGTCGCCCCACTGTCTCCTATCCTCTGAAGTGTCTCTAACTGCCATGAGTTTGGTACCAATGCAAGAAAGAACCCCTACTAGAACTAGTACGACGATTAGCTTTTCTGCCCATACACCTCCTCCAACTGTCGCGGACTACTAGGGCTTTATACCAACGGGACTTGGTTGCAACTTATAAATGCCTAGTACAATCCTTAACATAGGAAATAAAATAACAATTACCTCCCAATGATGCATCCATGGAAGGCCCCCCAATGCCTGACTGAACACCTCAAATAAGACCTCTCGATCGGTGGATAGAAGTGCCAAACTCCACCTCAGTCTTCTCGCTCATCCCACTGTGCTCAAAGGACTTTAATCTACAGGTCATAGCACTTCTCAACCATCTATGCACGACATAACCAATAACATATCCCAGCACCAAACAATGCCACAGTCTAGCCAAAGAAGTCGTCAGCGCTCTATTAATCACCATGCTCCCAAGCAGATAATATAAGTTACTCCTCGTGACGCCCTTCATAATAATCATGGACCCCAATGTGACCTTCAAGCGAGAATCCGCCAAGATCACCCTATAGCCTGCTGCCTACAATACCCCAAGTTAAATGATGTTCTTCCTCAGTTGAGGAACGAACCTCACATCAACCAACTCCCGAATCATCTCGTCACTCGTCCGAATCTGAACGGTACTAATACCATTAATAGGGCATCTGTGATCATTACCCATAAGAACAACATCCTCTCTTTCCAACTCCTGAAAGCTGGAGAACCAATCCCTCCTAGGGCATATGTGGTAAGTAGCACCTGAATCCAGCATCCACTCAGTGGAGTCGGCAACACCAACTGACGGAAGAGCTGGACATGAATAGCCCGAAGAATCTGAATCTGAAACGTCGCCACTAGCGTTGGCAACATTCACCTCTAAAGCTTGAATAGCTTTCCCCTTATTCTTCCCGACTTGCAATTTTGGGCATTCGGATTTCCAATGTCCATCCTCTCTACAAAAGGCACACTGATTCCTGCCAACTGTAGGATGTCCCCCTCTAGACTGCGACCTCCTACCACTGTTTGGACTTCTAGCTCTTACAACCAATGCCCCCACAACTGGCTCAATGGAAGTCTCCTTGTCCTTCTTTCGAAGTTGATAATTCATAAGAGCCGCGGTGACCTCACTATATGAAAGAGATGCCTTCACATTAATAAGAGTGAGGACGAAGGTCTCATATTCCTCTTCGGGCAAGGAACTCAATAATAACAACGCATTGTCCTCATCTTCAATAATGACATCTACATTCGCCAAATCTACAAGTAGCTTCGTGTAGTGGTTCATGTGATCACTAATGGATGTCCCCTTCTTCAATTGGAAGCTGTAAAGCCTCTTCTTCAAATACAAGCGATTTTTGACGCTCTTTGTCAAATACTTGTCCTCTAGGACCTCCCAAATCTTCTTTACAGAAGTCTCATTCATCACATCATACTTTAGATCTTGAGTGAGGCAAGACCTAATCATACCACACGCCGTTCTATTCATTTTCTTCCAAACCTTCTCATCAATGTTAGCTGGTTTCCCGTCCAACTCTAACGTATCTTTCAAATTTTACGCATTTAGCGCATCCAAGACTTCGCATCGTCAAAGTCCAAAATTATTTGTGTCATCGAACTTCTCCACTTCTATCTTCATAGCATGGATACTCAAACTTTGGATAATCTTTACACTAGAAGAACCCTCCCCACTTTTATATTTTCCGGCCGTATATCTCAAAGCACCCAAACTATTACGGAACAAACAAGAAATAGATCCAACTTGAAAAAGATAGAAACTTTACCACAAAGATCCCACCTTTATCACCAATCGAAGCTCTAGATGAACTTCCCAACTGATCTACACCTCTAAAAAAAGCCCAAGCGTTGCCCGGAGCTCTGATACCACTTGTTGGGGAGAAATCCCTGTGTCGAGATCCAATACCAAATAGCCGAGAGAGATAAACAAACACACCAAACAATAGCACAAACATAATAACACCAGTTTTAACGTGGTTCGGCGAGATGCCTACGTCAACGGGGCAAGAAAAGGGGAGTTTTCACTATTAGAAATCAATGGGATACAACTAGGGTTACAAATCTCACAAAAACCCTCCCAAATCACTCTTGATCTCTCCCATATGCTCGAACAATAGAAGCCCAAGAAATCCCCCACAATGGCTGCTGAAACCCTCTTGCCTTAACCCTAAAACCGTGACTTTGGGTATTTATAGAAAACCCAAACAAAACGGGTCTGCAAACAGAACCAGCCCAAAACCGCTGCGACGGTCGACCGTGGCGGTCAACCACGACGCCATCACGGTCGACCGTCATGGTCGACCGCCCTCAATCCCAGAACAGCCTCAAAGTCCAGAAACATCTGCGGTCGACCATGGCGATCGACCACCACGAAAACAAAAACTCCTGCGGTCGACCGTCGCTGATGTTGTGCGCGGCGTAAGCTTTCAGGGCAACACGAACAATAACTCGAACTAAACCACAATCAATATGCAAAACACAACCACAGCAAGAACAAACTATTTACGTGGTTTAGCAAGTTGCCTACGTCCACGGGGCAAGGAGGGGGGAGTTCTTACTACTAGAAATCAAGGGAATACAAATAGAGTTACAAATCTCTCAGATCAAACCCTAAAACAAAGCTCTTGATCACTCACAACTCTCCCACAATTGGATGCAACAATTCTCTCTCAAAGACTGCTCAAATTTGTCCTTGCATTACCCTAAACAATCAGGTTTTGAGTTATATACAACTCAGAAACGAAACGGATCAAAATCCAGAAAGCCCAGCCCAGATCATCGACGGTCGACCGCGACGGTCGACCGCGCAGGTCTCGCGGTCGACCGCGGCGGTCGACCGCGGCAGTCGACCGCGCAGGTCTCATGGTCGACCGTGGCGGTTGACCGAATCTCAGTCCCGAGAGCAAAAACCACTTACAGTCATCCGCGGTCGACTGCGACGGTCGACCGCCAGCAACTCCGAATCCTGGTAGTCTTCGTGCACGTTCGCGGTCGACCGTGACGGTTGACCGCCAGTCAGCCTGGCTGATTTCTTTGCTGTTTTCCTGTAATTCTTTAATTCTCCATCTCGGCGAATGTTTCCACCAAAACTGAGCCGACACCAAATCATCCAATAGTCCCTTAACAAGTCAGGGAACCAATCTAGAGCTGAAACGCGATCTCCCCCCCCCATCTGAATCAACTGATCAAACCGGCTGCATCTGAAAGACTGCCTACGTATCCTCTTGCCCAAGGAATCAAGCCGAACGTAGTTCACCCAAACAATGACCAAATTTCACACCTGAAATAAATTTGGTCAACATATCTGCAGGGTTGTCATTTGTGTGGACCTTCTCCAATATGACATCTCCATCATCCAAAACGTCCCGTACAAAGTGAAATCTGACGTCGATGTGCTTCGTGCGCGCATGATAAACCTGGTTCTTCGCCAAATAGATAGCCGACATGCTATCACAATATACCCGAATGGTCTCCTGAGCAATCCCCAGGTCCTCCAATAATCCACGCAACCATAAAGCCTCCTTAATAGCTTCAGTTACTGTCATATACTCTGCCTCCGTAGTAGAGAGAGCCACTGTGGACTGAAGCGTGCATCGCCAACATACAGGTGCACCTGCCAATGTAAAAGCATAACCTGAAGTGGACCGGCGCTTGTCAAGATCTCCAGCATAATCTGAATCCACAAATCCAATACAATCCTGCCCATTCTTCTCATCCTTCTAAAATACTAAACCAACATCCACGGTGCCTCGAACATACCGTAGAATCCACTTCACGGCCTCCCAATGACCCTTCCCGGGGTTGTGCATGTACCTCGATACTATGCTCAGGGCCTGTGATAAATCTAGCCTCGTACACACCATCGCATACATCAAGCTACCTACTGCACTGGCATATGGGACCTTCGACATATAATCTCTATCCTTAACTGAAACAGGTGACATCAATGCTGAAAGTTGAAGTGGGGAGCCAATGGTGTGCTAACTGCTTTTGCATTTCCATCAAAGCTGAATTTCTTCAACATCTTCTGCAAGTAGCTCTTCTGTGTAAGCTTCAAACTCCCTCTCACCATGTCTCTCTTGATCTCAATACCCAATATCTTCTTTGCCTCTCCAAGATCCTTCATCTTAAACTCGGATGATAGCTCCTCTTTCAGCTTTTGAATAGCTAAAGAATTCCTGGAAGCAATAAGCATATCGTCAACATATAAAAGCAAATATATGAGCTCACCATCCTGTAGTTTGTGCATATAAACACATGGGTCATATGGGCTCCTCGTGTACCCTCGGCCAATCATAAAGCCGTCGAATCTCTTATACCACTGTCTTGGTGACTGCTTCAAACCATAAAGAGACTTCTTCAGCTTACAAACCAAATCTTCCTTTCCTACAGCTTTGAAACCCTGGGGTTGTGTCTTGTAGATTTCCTCATCTAAATCACCGTGTAGAAAGGCTGTCTCCACATTCATCTGGACCAAATCCAAATCCAATTGTGCCACCAACGCTAATAAAATCCGTATCGATGAATGCTTCACAACGGGTGAAAATACCTCGTTTTAATCAATGCCCTCAAACTGTGCATATCCCTTGGCAACCAATCTGGCTTTGAACCGAATGTCCCCAATAGAAGATCCCTCTTTCTTCGCATATACCCACTTGCAACCAATAGCTTTCTTACCCTTAGGTAGATGTGCAAGTGTCCAAGTGTCGTTCTTCTGAAGAGACCGCATCTCCTCCTCCATAGCTTCCCTCCACCTGATCGAATCGGGGCTAGACTCTGCCTCCCTGAATGTGGCTGGAACCATATCATCAACGACCTCTATTGATAATGCATATGCGATCATGACATCATTATACCTAGCTGGCCGACGAATCTCTCTCCTCGGTCTATCTGCTGCAATGGACCTCTGAACATGACCCTGTTCTTGAGTCCCATGATCCACTGTATCCTCTATCTGCTCGACTATCATCTCATCTCTTCCCAGTGTCACCTCTTAGGAGCCTCAATGGATACAGTGCTCTCTGGAGTGGGTGGAGTCACATCAACCTCCACCTGCTATGATATCTCTCCTGTCTGGTCTCTCTCCACCTGCTGAGGGGCTCGAGGCCGCATCATGTACGCCTCGTCAAATATGACATCTCTGCTAATAACTATCTTCTTGTCCTGCGGATCCCATAACTTGAAGCCTTTGACTCCATCTCTAAATCCCACAAAGACTGCTTTCCTCGCTCTCGGATTTAATTTACCATCACTGACATGATAATAAGCTAGACACCCGAATATCCGAAGTGACTCATAGTCACTAGCCACCGAACCAAACCAATGCTCCAAAGGAGTCTTCCTGTCTATCGCAGTGCACGACAACCTGTTCACGAGATGGCTCGCATAAACTAACGCCTCGGCCCAAAAGGATCTAGGTAATCCACTCTGCATCATCATACACCTCACCTTCTCCAGCAAGGTACGGAAAAATCTCTCATCCACCCCGTTCTGTTGCGGTGTCTCTCGGACTATGAAGTGTCTTCTAATGTCGTGATCCCAGCAAAACTGCAGAAACAGATCACTCTTGTACTCTCCGTCGTTATCTGAACGTAGAGTCTTCACCTTTCTACCTGTCTGTAGCTCCACTTTCTTCTTCCACTCCACAAAAATATCCAGGACCTGATGTTTATGCTTCATAGGGTATACCCAATTCCTCCTGGAATAATCATTAATGAAAGTGACAAAATAGTTGGCCCCATCAAGAGATGTGTTCTTGGAAGGACCCCAAACATCTGTGTGAATGTAATCCAAAGTACCTCGGGTGTTGTGAACGGCGGTGCTGAACTTCACTCTAGTCTTCTTCCCAAGTACACAATGCTCACACAGCTCCATCTTGCAGGTCTTAGCACCTTTCAATAGTCCCTGTTTTGCCAATGACTATAGGGACTTATCACTTGTATGTCCAAGTCTCATGTGTCATAAAGTGGTAGTGTCCTCCTCTGTAGTGATAGAAGCTGCCAGACCCCCTGTAACTGTCTTGCCCTTCAAGTAGTATAGGTTGTTTTCGCTGACACCTCGCATCACCACCATAGAACCCTTCGTGACCTTCACTGTAGCATCCTCTAAGATCACTCAATATCCTGCTGCCTCCAAAGTCCCAAGAGAAATGATGTTCTTCGTCAACTGCGGCACGAACCTCACTTCCTTCAACTCCCTCCCTACACCATCATGCATCCTAATCCGGACTGAACCAATACCACCAATAGGACATACGTGGTCATTACCCATAAGCACGAAATCCCCTCTTTCCAGCTCCTCAAAGCTAGAAAACCACTCCCTCTTAGGGCAGATGTGATATATAGCTCCCGAATTCATCATCCACTCCGTGGAATCCGCATAGCAAACCGACAGTAAAGCAGGGCATGAATAGCCTGAAGAATCTGAATCTGAATGCTCACCAATAGCTTTTGTAACATTCACCTCTGAAGCTTGTGTAGCTTTCCCCTTATTCATCCCGGCTTTTTCTTTCCACTTTGGGCAGTCAATCTTCCAATGTCCTTCTTCTTTACAATACCGACATTGATTCCTACCAACACTCTTATAGGCACTCCTATTCCTTGACTTTGAGCGGTTGAACTGGCGACGGTTTGGATCTCGGCCTCGAACTGCTAACGCATCTCCCGATGCCTTCTCGGAGGGTTCACCATCACTCTTCCTCAACTCATAGTTCACCAAAGCTGAGGTCACCTCCTTGTAGCTGACTGTAGTTCTTCCATTGATCATAATGAGAACGAACGTACCATAATCATCTTCGGGCAACGAACACAGAAGTAGCATCGTCTTATCTTCATCCTCAACTATAATGTCCACATTGGCCATATCTGAAAGTAGCTTAGTGAAATTGTTAATATGCTCCCTGATGGAAACTCCCCTCTTCATCTTGAACTGATAAAATCTCTTCTTCAAGTAAAGTCGATTCTCAATGCTCTTCGTAAGATATTTCTCATTGAGTGTTTCCCACATCTTCTTCGCCGACGTCTCGTTCATGATATCATAAATAAGATCCGATGTCAAGCATGACCTAATAACACCACAAGCTCTACTGTTCATCTTCCTCCAAACCTTATCCTCCAACTCAGCGGGTTTCTCTTTTAACTCAAGAGTCTCCTCCAAATTCTATGCATCCAAGGCATCCATCACCTGACACCTCCACAATCCAAAATTGATCTTGTCATCAAACTTCGGAACATCAATCTTTGTGTTATTAATGCTCAGACTCTGTATCGCCTTTGTTAGAGACGAACCTGACGTGCTTGCATCTCCCATGTTGTCGATCTAGCTCTGATACCAATTGTTGTGCGCGGCGAAAGCTTTTAGGGCAACACGAACAATAACTCAAACTAAACCACAATCAATATGCAAAACACAACCACAGCAAGAATAAATAATTTACGTGGTTTGGCAAGTTGCCTACGTCCACGGGGCAAGGAGGGGGGAGTTCTTACTACTAGAAATCAAGGGAATACAAATAGAGTTACAAATCTCTCAGATCAAACCCTAAAACAAAGCTCTTGATCTCTCACAACCCTCCCACAATTGGATGCAACAATTCTCTCTCAAAGACTGCTCAAATTCGTCCTTGCATTATCCTAAATGATCAGGTTTTGAGTTATATACAACTCAGAAACAAAACGGGTCAAAATCCAGAAAGCCTAGCCCAGATCATCGATAGTCGACCGCGGCGGTTGACCGCGCAGGTCTCGCGGTCGACCGAATCTCAGTCCCGAGAGCAAAAACCACTTACAATCATCCGCGGTCGACCGCCAGCAACTCCGAATCCTGGTAGTCTTCGTGCACGTTCGCGGTCGACCGCGGCGATCGACCGCCAGTCTGCCTGGCTGATTTCTTTGTTGTTTTCCTGTAATTCTTCAGCTGATCCAGACGCATAGTAAGCTCTGTGCACGAACGCGGTCGACCGCCACGGTCGACCGCCAACCTGTCAATTGCCTGTTCTGAGTCATCAACTGCCAATTTCTACAACACGTACTCCCAACTATTCTTTATTAGAGAGTACTCATAAGCTTACAGCAAATTTATCTGACATTAAGCATTAGCATTCAAGAAAAAGGTCGACGAAAGTTTTTAACTCCCGGCTCCTTCCCAAAGTGACTTGAACACGCACCCCTCGTTGTTGAGCCATCCCATAACATCCAAACCAGTGACCTCTTTAGCACCAAGACACTGCTTGTAGACCGCCATAACAACCCTTGTCGTCTCCTCGTCCAAAGTCTCTGATCCAAAATTCCCGCGGCAAACAGTTTGTTAAATGGGTGGGTTTGGGTATTAAATGGGCGGGCCATAAATGGGCGGGCATGTTTTGCCCATTTGCCCATTTATGGCCCATTTAACATTATTTAAATGGGCGGGTTTTTGTCCGCCCATTTAATAAACGGGCCGCCCATTTGCCCATTTAACTATAGTAGTTATATGTATATAATATTTTTGGGGTGGTTTTTGTAAACTTTAAGGGGTTTTTTTGTAAACTATTGTGGGCTTTTTGTAAACTTTTTGGTGGCTTTTTGCAAATTTGTTGGGGCTTTTGATAAAATACTAACAAAAATAGGAAGATAAACAAACAAAGACAGACAAGTTCATGATTGAACCAATTACAAATCTAGATAAAAGTACAGATCTCACACACTTACAAAATTGACCTCAGATTTCCAAACCAAAAACCAAAAGATCAATAACAACAAAATTGCGAGAATATTTAAATGAATCGAGATAGAAAACACAAGGTATGTAAGGATCTGTATAAGATCAATAACTTGATATAAATGCCATCATAACTATCAGCAACACGATCACGATTAGTAAGGACAATCTACTTAATTACTTGATAAACTAGAAGAGTAGTAAGTTCGTCTATAAACAAAATAGTAGCACAACCATAGTCCACTTATTTCCTATCTTTCAAATGTTCAGGCATGAACAAAATCATGACGGAAGAAAGAAAAGACCAGGAAACAAACATAACACTCAGTTGGACTTAATAGCAACATTAAGAATACTGCAACAAGCCTCATATGTGCGTCTTCATAGCAAGGGTTAGAATCCGAAATCACCATAGAGACCTCAATATTTTCCCTACATCAATCATCCATAGATTTAGTTAATTTTGCCACAAACGTATGATATTGTCATAATAATGAAACACATAAGAGGAAGGTGAATAAAGCTAGGCTGGTGGACTACTCTTAACTCTTAACTCTTAACTCTTAACTCAGTTGACGTCATTCTTGTAAAACATGACACAAGTTCAAAGGGGTAGGTTCAGGTTAAGATTCATGCAAATTGATCTATTTTGGATAAAGCAGGTACATGAATGAGATATGAGTAACTCAGACCTGACAGGACTCCCACCAAACAAGACACAACACAAGTTCGAAGCTAGTTGGTTCAAGGTTGAGATGGACACAAAGTTATTTATTTATTTTTATAAAAATGAAAGCTCCGAATTCTATGTAAATCCTACTTGATACAGGTAGCTAACATAGGTGCACTAGTGACTAAACTGATTGTTGATTGATATACATATGTCTAATACCAGTAAAATAGTTGTAATGTATTATGTAATCAACGTGAGCTTGTATTAAGAAGCAAGCATTAAATTGCATGAGAAGCAAACTAAGTGCTAGCAACATGCTTGTTTATCACAACAAAGAGTTATTATTTGATGACGTAGCTGATTGAGGAAGGTTGATCTGAGGGATACTGATCAATTTATAAAAATTAATCTGATAGATCAGTTACTTTAAATTTGTTACAGCTTGTTGCTTCTTGCTTTTGGATCAGTTACTTTAAATTCTGATGATTATTATTTTTTATTTTTGGGCCACTCTTTTAATTGAGTGAAGACGGAGTTTGATTACGACGACGTTCTTCGTTGTCTTGAGCTATAAAATTTTGCTGGAGAATTCTGTTGAAGCTCTTTATTAGGAAGAGCTTGGTGACCTTTAATAGAGAAGGCCATCCATCTCCATCTTTTATTCCTCTCTTTCAATGTGTCTATTCACTAGATTATGTAGTTTGAGGAAAAATGACATACTTAGGAGCTAAAAATTGAAGAATATGTATGTAAAATGTACAGAACATGCACATACCAAGTCCAATTGCATCCGAACCCTTCATGATCCTCAGCCTCCTACAGGTTGCAATGAACATGCTTCAAGGTCAAAAATATTAGTTAGAAACAAATTATCAATTTGAAACGCCATAAATGTATTACAAATATCTTGCTATGTGATATACATCTTCTACTTCTCATGAAACACAGGACTGTAATCAAAATCCATCATAATTTCAATCATTTTTCAACTTTAGTTTTTCCCTATAGGGAAGCATGCTGCTAAGAATATGATCCTATTAAAACTAACAGCGATGAGACAAAACTACTAGAAACTACCTCAAATTTAAGCATTCTAGCTAATGTATTAATGGTAACTAGTAGGCACCGCCTTTGTAGTTCGGCCACCACATTTCGACCTTCACATGCAAATGAAAGAACCGAAAACAGATACATAATAATTTCAGGTAAACATAATCATTTATATCATGCAGTAGGTATAAAACTAAACGTGACATTTGTGATGACAGAAGAATGAAAAGTCTATGAAATATATCTTAGTAGATATAAAAACATAAAGGAAACTTTAGCCAGAATCATAGCAAGTCAACATTTAGAACTTGATGCTTACTCCCATGGAACATCTCCAACAAGCATCCAATCCCCATCCTTGTCTTCATAGGTAAGGACATTTTCAGATCCATCACCATCCTTGGTTGGTATACTATTTGAACCACATTGACCTGAAACAACAAGAATTGCAATAAAGGTAAAACATATATACAGAAGCTCAACAAGCCATTACACAATTATTACAATGTAACTGAAGTTACTAATAAAATTTAATTATCGTAACATATTCTTCTTACAAGGATGGAATTCCATAGCAAAATGAAATGTTATTAAAAGATAAAACATTGCTACTAGTGGCATCGCTAAACTTATCCATACCATTTAATAAGGGAAAACCTTTGGTATAAGAATAATTTTCAAAATAAACTGTAAAACTATTAAAGAGAAAGCATTGCTAGTAACACATAAGGACCTTTTCCCCAAAGACTATGGTGAAAAGAACATTTGGTACATGAAAGTAAGGGCATGAAGATGAGAAAAGCTATTTGATTGTGATCAGTCACAAATGCATTCCCTTCAAACATCCCACATGACATATATGGAGAAAAGAAAGAACAGAGTAAAAGTGACAGTAAATAAGAAAAACAAAAAATAATTACGTAACAGCTAGCTATCATTACATAGCATCAATAGCTACCAATACTATACAAAAAGAAATTTTCTGAATTATTACATACAACTGTATCTGTGAACATTTCTTAAATACTACTCAGCATAACACAAGAATAAGGAAAAGTTGTAGATACAGAGTATTTTGAGGATTTAACAAATTTTTCTTCGTGTGCTAAATTTGATGAACAACTTCATATAAATGAACAAAACCAACAAAACCAGCATAAAATTAAAACAGAAACTAAAGCCTATTCATCCTAAAATCATCAAAATCATGAAGATTATGCACCAAGATGCAATTTTTCATCTTTTATCATGTAGCTACGGTGCATCATCAAAAGTGTCTAATTTTTCACCAGTTACTGTACGCCTCTCCAACAATTGCAATAGAACTGTTAATCATATTGCAAAGAAAAGGGCAAATTTTTCTCGAAATCAAATCCCTAACTCCCAAGAAATCTAATCTATCCTAAGAATTACGCCCCAATCCAGCTAAATGCACAAAAGATTCAACCTTTTATTATAAAATGCCATAAGCCCCTTTCCTCATAAAAAAAAATCAGAAAATTGGGGAAAGTTACCTGCTCCTACGGACACTGCTCGATCCAAATAGGGCACTGCGATTGGACGCCATGGACGAAGGAATCGACACCAGAACAAGGGCAACGAGACGAATCAGCGATTGAGGCAGCGGAGGAGGCGGAGGAGGATCGATTGACGTCGTAGGTTTTGGGTTCGAAAGGCACTTGAGGCGGCGGAGGAGGAGGCGGAGGAGGAGTGACTGGGATCGGGATGGAGGCGGAGGAGAATGGGATCGGCTCAGTTGCCCTAGAGAGAGAAAGAGGAGATGGGATCGGGTTTTGTTTTGTTTTCGTTTTGGGTATACGGTTGGGCGGGCAAACGGGCAAATAAAGACTGCCCATTTAGTGCCCATTTAGAAAAATATAAAATGGACCCGCCCAATTAGACCCATTTAATTAAATGGGTGGATTTTGGGTGGGTCAAATAATGGACGGGTCAGGTGGGTAAATGGGTATGGGCCAAAATTGACATCCCTAAGTTTCCATCAGTTCCTTAGCGTAAAAACTCTTGGCTGGCTCCTCTGTCAGCTCAATGATGGATCCGATTGCTTGTGCGCAGGCCACAGCGGATTTACTTTGTCCACCGCCGGTTAAAGTGATTTCTCATACAGTGAAAAATCACAGGCATCGCCTTGCTAAAATTATCATTAACCCCGTATGAGTGTGCGGCCCGTGCAAGCGAGTCGATAGCTCTGGCAGCAGATGCCACACTCCAAGTGTTTGATCCTGCGGCTATCTCCTTCAATGCGATATTCACTAGCGGAGTCATGTGAGGAACTACGCTGTCTTTATTAACCATAACAATTTGCCTCACAGTCCTATACCCCGCATCTCGAGCACCGCCTGGATTCGTGATTGAACAGACGCTCTCCAGAAACGGTACGAGCGCAGCGGTACCAACCGACGAGGCGACCGCAGTCAAGACTTGCACGGCTCTGCTGTTGCGCTGCTCGTTGCAGGTGAAGATATCGGGGTTGATGAGGTCGGTCATGAAGTCCAACCCGACGGTGCCGGTGAGGCTCGACACGATGTTTCTTGCGATTTCATTATCAGTGGAATCCGAAGAAGCTAGCAAAGGAGTTATTGCATCGATTATGGTGCGTGTCTGAGCACGTATGAAATCTTGGCCCAGCAAAGGAAGAAGAGCGTTGAGCGCTTCTTGGAGGTTGTGGCGGTGTCCGAGGGAGAGATATGGGGTGCTGCGTGTGAGGATGGTGATGACGTGGAAGAGTAGAGGCTTGCCGGATCCACGTGCGCGCGCCTCAATATCGTGGAGGGCTCTGCGGTTGCCGTTCATGGCTCTGAGGACGAGTTTGACGATGTCGCTGTCGCGGTGAAGCTCCGACAGGTTACTGTCGCCGTCGGTGAGCGAGAGTTCTTCGAGCACGCGGATGGATTCGTTGATTTCTTTGTCCTCCATTGGATTGCACCGGATTGGATTGACAAAAGCTTTTGAGAGGGAACATAAGAATTCTAGTTATATAGACCTCAAAGCCCGAGCAAAGGTAGGGATCGTATCTTAATTAGGAGGGGCGTAGCATATTGATTCGGAATTATTATTGAACAGGGAATAGTCCAATTTGGTGATGATAGTAATTCTTAGTATTAATTACTAGCTAAGAAATCTCATGAAACCTGTTGGATAGGGGTGCAAACTATACAATAACTACGCAAATAGAATGCCTAGAAGGCCAATTTCGCCCCTGTACCATAGCTTCATAATCAAATTGGTCCCCTCATTTAGTTTTCGCAACTTAGTCCTCATAACTCTTGTTAAATGAAAGTGAGAAAGTGAAAAATGAAAGCGAGAAAGTGATCCCCTTTCATTAATTCAAGTGTTTGTTTTATCGATAGTGCATGTGAAAGTAAAATGCAAAAATTGTGCCACATAGAATTTAATGCATGTTGTATTTCCCCTAAAAAACTGACGATCCCATATGAAAGTTGAATTGGGACCACTTTAAATAATTAAAAATAAATTTATATGAAACCTTTTTTTTCACTAATAATCCCTTTCAGTAAGCGAACTTTTTTGCTCCCTGGGCTTTGGAAGATTAGTTTAATCTTTGTAATTTCTCTATATTAGTCCCTTGTATCTTTGCTATTTTAAATTTGTCCTCAAATTATTGAAGTTCCTAGATAACAATATCCCAAACATAGAAGAATTTATAAAAATTAATATGAGCAAAACAATCAATATGAGCCATGGATGATAAGATAAATATAGTTTTATTAAGGAATTTAATTTTGCTGCGTACACAATTAAACAAGCAACTTTTATTTGCCTAGTTATCAAAAGATAATTGAAAATATAGTAAGATTTTAAATAAATAAATAATAAAATATAATATAGTATTGCAACATCATCTTTATTTTTGTAAATAAATAATGTATTTACTTTTTGCCACTAGTAAAAAGAGTTGGGGCTGGATTTATCAGCCCCAACGGTTTAAACCGTTGGGGCAAGTGGATTTATGCTACACGCCCAACGGAGGGAAATTCCCCCCATTTTTTCGCCAAAAAAAGGAAAAAACCAACAAATCCCCCCAAAACCCCCGTTCTCTCTCTCGCTCGCTCTCTCTCTCATCAAAAAATCGCCCCCCCTTGCGCCTTCTCTGATCGGAGTTCACCGCTGCCTCCGTCGGAGTTCGCCACCGCCATTGAGCTTCTCCGTCGCTGTAGACCTTGTAATTTTTCGCCGAATCCCCATTAAAACCCTAGTTCTTCCTCCCAAATCGGACCTCGCCGCCTCTCCTCCTCCTCATCTTCATCGTACACCTGACTTGTAAGTCTCTTAACTCTCAAGTTCATTCTCACAGTTCGATCTATAGTGCTAGTCATTTAAATGTAGCTCCAAAGAGGTAAATCACAGTTCGTTAACTAGGGTCTATTATTTGGGATCCATGGCCAATTTGATCTACTATTCTCGGTGGTGTTTCTATTTCTTTCTTCAGATTTTTCTTGGTTGTCCGCGTTGCTTGATGGTAGCCGCAACCACCTGGTAAGGTTCTCAAAACACGTTTTTTTTATTTTTCTTAGTTTCTGTAAATGAATCTGTAAACATAGACAAAAAATAGTGTTAATCTATAGTTATTTGCATTTACCATTGGATTTGCAAGAACTTTGAAATAATTGGAGAGAAAGATGCATGTTAGGGAAACAAAACAGGCTGGTACACAAATTTTCCAAATAAGGAGTAAGTTGGTGTAAAATAAACTTGGATTTTTTATTCAGCATGAAAACTAAAAGATGAATTCGGCGTCAAGAACTCCGGGGGTTCAAAAATTTTATGACATGCTTAAATGTCAGAATATTCATGTAAAGCTGAATCTTGATAATACCTACCTCCGGCATATTATATCATCAAAGAATGGGATAAGGAATCCAGAATTTCATACGCAAGTCACTAGGTTTAAAATTTTTGTTATTAGTTATTTTCATTCATTTGATTTATCATATGATAGTTGTTACTTGTCTCAATCTTTTTTTTTTCTTGCTAAACTTGAGGAGTTTTGTTTGCCATGCTCTCAGCTTCTCAAGAAACTTAGCCAAAGTTGTAATTATTTGTATGACTTTGATTTTAGTTGTGCTTCAACTATAAACCTATGGTTTCATGTGCATATTTGCCAACATTATGTGATGATTGTAGAATACTAATTTTACATTGAACTTGTGTTTGCAGGAACTTTATAAGTCACCATATACATGACAAAAAAAATGTATGTAAGTAACCTATAATGTATCTACATGGTATTGGATGGCTACTCCTGTGATAGTTTTCATTGGTCATCTTCTATGCTTGTACATAAAACTATGGTTATATAGTTTCTGAACTATGAAGCTTCATTGGTGCTTTAGTCTGAAAATTTGTGGAGCCAAAAACTTTAAAAATAGTTCATGCCATTCATTATAGACATGTTTTTCATATAGTCAGTTTATAGACATGTTTTGCATATATCCAGCTTGTTGTGAGGTTGTTTCACGTTTTGCTTGTTTGCAGCCTTGAATAAGTAATATTTTTAGCAGATGATGATGAGTTTCATTACACTCTAAATTGCCAAAAAAGAGAAAATTAAGCATAAAGAGAACTAGTAATTTATAATAGATGGTTTCTTCTAATCTTTTAACTGTTTATGTTGCCAGTTCAAGCTAATTAAATAAGTGACAAACTTAATCAGTGATTCCCTTGGAGTTTGTAATACATATAGAAATCAGGACAGAAGTTTTCGACTTGCTGAAAATGCTATTGGATTTGGCTACTACTTATGCATGAGCTTCACAATTTTAGTTTCATCTACTTTTGCTATTGGATTTGGCTAATACATAATAGATGGTGTAATTTTATGCATATTTCACTACTTTTGCTAACCATGTTTTCAATTTCACTACTCCAATTGCAATCTCATTATAATTTGGGTTCTTTTGCAGGTTTATATAAATATGGATGGAAATGATACTTGATAGCAACCTACATTGCACGATATGTATTGGTATGGCTATTTTGTATTTTTCATTTTGGGCAATGATGATGGTCCTATTACGAGAATGCAATCTACAATGTTTTGCGATGTTTAGGTAGGGCAATCTAGGATGAGAATGCAACCTACATTGTATTTACAATGTTAGTGAGGCAATCCATTCATGTGATTGCAACCTACATTGCAACTTCATTGTTAGATGAGGCAATCCATGTTTGCAACCTATATCTGAGCCCCTACCTTGGTTATATATAATTAAAATGATGGGATTTGGTTACTTGATTTTGAGCTTGTTATTGATGGCTTGTTTTTGAGCTTCGTTGCTTGTGAGCTCGATTGCCAAAAAGTATTTCTGTTCTTATTTGTTTTTCTAGAAGTTGGTTTTTATTTGTTTCTATTTCAGCTTGTTTCAACTCGCTCTGTTGGTCGTTTATTATGGATTTGCGGTTATGGTGATTGGTCATGTATGGATTTATAGCTATGATGATATCGTGTTCAATTCAATCATATATCCAGCTCGTTTGTATACTTTGATGGCTAATGCTGGTTATAGGAGCTTGTTTGTATACTTTGATGGCTTGTGTGTAGGTGAGAATCATTCTTGTATTCTTTGATGGCTTGCGTGTAGGTGAGACTCATTCTTGTATGCTTTGATGGCTATTGCTGGTTATAGGAGCTTGTTTGTATACTTGCAGGTCCCTAATGCTGGTTATAGGAGCTTTTTTGTATGCTTGTGAGCTTGCTTGTTTTCCATGGTTCCATGTTCTTGAATCTAATTTGCTCGTATTCTTTGGCAGTGTTCTAGAAGAGTCCATGATTGTAATGAATCATGGTCAGGAAGAAAGAATGTGCAGATTTCTTGAAAATGTGATTCTCCAATAGTTTAAGTTATTTTCTTGAGATGAAGTTTTATTCTTGAGATGAAGTTTTTTTCAGATTATGATGAACTTTTTGTCGATTGTCTAGACTGTTGGCGAGTATATCATATACTGAACCTATCTGCAATGATGCAAGATCAGATTACAAGGATATTGTAATTTTGCAACTTCATTTGAGTATTTTGTCAATGTAAACTCCTTGAATGTTTGTCTCCGAATGTTTACCAGCTTATCTTATATCTCAGGTGGTGAGAGACAAGAAGACTGGCAAAACTAAAGGTTATGAATTTGTCAGTTGTGCATATTCTTCAGATCTTGTCTCAGCATTGAAAGAAATGAATGATGTGTACTTGATTACTAGAGTAATGTGTGCGAAATTGCTTCTTTCAGTAGATATGTACATGAGTATTAACATCAATTCCACAAAAAAATGCCAGGTAAATATGTTGGAAACCGTCCAATCAAATTGCGGAAGAGTACATGGAAAAAAGGATAGATTTTGAGGCGTTAGAGAAACAGAAGGTATGGTATTTATTGCTACAACGTGCTTACTCTCTCTCTCTCATTTCTTATCAGGTTAAGCTTGTATTTACTTTGACCTCCTCTTTCAGAGCTAGCCTCAGAAGAAGCAAAAGCCTGTGAAGAGAAGCGTCGTCCACAAATAAAGCTTGTGATCCTTCTTATTTGGAGTTTTAATCATTGAGGTAAACAGATTGATATGGGTTCCACCTGTATGAAGGTTTTGTGTTTGTCGGGAGTGTAGTTCTTTCCCCCTCTCATTCACAAACATTGCGTGGAGTTCTGCATCAAGTGTACCTCCATATGTGAAACCTAAAGTGAAGAAGTAGTAATATATACTTGCTGGTTTAATTTAGTGCTGGTTTAATTTTTTTAGTGTTGGTTTAATTTTTTTATATAAATTATATACTTTCCCTAACAGTTGTAACCGTTAGGGCCTTAATCAACCCCAACGGTTACAACCGTTGGGGCTGATTAAGGCCCACCGTTAGGGCGATTTTTTTATTTTTTAAAACTAAAAAATAAAAATTACTTGCCCCAGCGATTGTAACCGTTGAGGCAAGTTTTTTAACCGTTGGGGTAAAATCAGCCCTAACGCGACTTGCCCTAACGGGCATTTTAGCAGCCCCAACGATTGTAACTGTTGGGGACATGCTCAGCCCCAATGGTTATAACCGTTGGGGCTGCTACAGTTTGTAGTAGTGTGCTGACGTGGATATATTTTCTCACTTCAAAAAAGTGACTTTTATATATTCAATTCATCAGTTCGCCAGAACACCCCCCCCCCCCCACCAAACAAAAAATTACTATAACTCTTTTATTTCTCCATTAAAAGTTTTGATAATAATACTTAGGATAAATTATCAAATCGGTATGTTTTATAACCCCCATTAATTGGTTTGGTACTGAAAGTTTTTTCGAGGACTTTATGCTATTAAAAGTCAACAAAAAGTACAATTAGACCTATTTTTTCACCACCAATCAAATTTGCATGGATGTCTGAGAGCTTGTGCTAGATGACTATAAAGAGCCAGAGACACCACAAGAAGAGATGTCTATGACAAAAGAATTGAAGGATCAATTCAAGAATTCAAGAAAGAAGGGTAATAAAGCTCTCTTCACCATCTACCAAGGTGTGGAGGATGCAATATTCGAGATTCTTTCAATGGTGAGAACGTAAAAAGAAGAATGGGTGCTTCTACTAAAAACCAATCAAGGAGTTGATAAGATAAAGAATGTCCAATTTTACATGACATAGTGAATATGAATGATCTCGAATCAATTGCTGAATATCATTATGCTAGAGAATTTAGTCTACCCGCACATTATGATCTTCGTAACTCGGAAGTCAACCCATAATCAACATGATAGATAACAACCATAATCAAGAAGAAAGAATATCAAGATTTACGTGGCTCGATCGACCAATTCGATTTACATCCACGCAGCAACAATAGTAGAAATCCACTATATATCAGAGAGAACCACAAGATGAACCACTCAACTTTCGTCTCTTAATCTCTCAACCTCACATACATAATCAACTTTCATATTCTCTACAAAACTCACTCCTCTCTACAAAACTCACTCCTTACAATTTTTTGGAAGGACAAAGGCTGTGAAATCCTCTCCTAATATTATTATCTTTTACACAGATAAAGACTACAAATCTCTCACCTCTTGTACAATAAACTTGAATCAGACTACGCTCTCTGCTAACCCTAGATTACAAGAATAATGGCTCTCTCCTTTTCTTGGTTTCTCCTCATATAATAGAAGAATATATATAGGGAAACCAAAACCCTATCTCTAGCCTATCTTACTAATTAGAATTTGATTCAAACTCCTAATCATGATGAGATCCAATCTCCTTATCATAATAGATCTCTAGCCCTATCTAATTCTCATGAAGTTATATAAAGAATCAAAGATACAATCCTAACAATCTCCACCTTGGATTTGATTCCCAAGCTACCTCAATAATCTACCATTGCCATATTCAAACTTTATCTCTCCTGCTAGAGTCTTCTATTTCTTTTGTACTTTAATCTGAAGCATCCGCACTCCTAATCAGAACACTTATACTTTAACTTGGATGCGTCTATGACCCTCACTTTCATCAGCCTTGTCGTGATGCTTCCACCTCTCTTAAACGCACCACGAGATCTGCCACCTCTAACATTAGAAGCAAATCAACATGGTTCTCCTCCTGACTTGAGCGTGACAATAGCCCTCCTCGGCTTGTTATCCTTGTGCTCCACCTGCATTGTTCGTCTTGAATCATATCAATCCACCTCTCATACTCCACACCATGAGTCGGATATCTCTATCTCCACCATCATTTAGCTTGGACCGAATATGAACGCTCATCGTCTTCAAGTCCAATGCCATCATCTCCATTTCTATGTATGCTTGTAAGCTCCACCTACTGTGACACTATCCTCCTTGAGTTTATGTACCAACCAACTCCTGCCCCCCCCCAATGACTGAATAATTATATGCTGACATCTCTACTGCTAGAATCACGTTGATTCTCTATATCAGCCTCACCCGTTGCATACGCGTTTGCCATATCTGCCATCAGATCTATCTTCTTACCATCAACAGAACCTATCAACACTTTCTGACTAATCTGGAAAAATCTAAGAAATCAAACCCTCCCATCCCGTTCAGAACATTCCAAAACCTAGGAATCAACTCTTGGATCATTGAAATTTGCCTCCAAACCCTCGATTAGAAGACAAATTAATCTGTACCGTCAGATTTAATTTAACATTTTTTAACCGAACCCTAACCCGGTGTTTGTTTTTGGCGATCCAATATGTTTGGGAAAGCTATTTGCGTAATATGACATTTTACTATATATTTTGGTTTTTGGATAAGTATAGTTTGATATTTTTTCATCTAAGTACAATTGTTTATGAATAATCTAACTTCGTACGCCATGTTAATGTTTCTCATGATGTACTAACTGTTGGGGATTCAAAACAATCAATCGAACCCTTGCCCTTCCGGACCTTGTGTTAAAAGTAGGAAAGTAGGAATAATACCATAAATAAAGATCTAACCTTGCAAAACTAGTAAAAGAGACGAACACGCAGATTTAACGAGGTTCGGCAACGTGCCTACGTCCTCGGGAGCCACACCACACAATTTCTTTATTAATTGAAGAAGAAATACAAGCTCTCAAACTAGGGTTTAATCTCTCTAAGATTCTCTCTCTTTCTGCAGTCAAAAACTCTCTTTTTTCATGTTGTATAAACCCTAAAAACATTTAAGGTATATATAGATTCCCGGTAGAAACAAAATCCAAAACAGTTTAGAAAACTATCAAACTGTGTCGTGGTCGACCTCACACCAGTCGCGGTTGATCGTATCAAACGACAGAGACTTAAATCAATTACAGGGTTAGCACGGTCGACCGTCGTGGTCGACCGCCTTCGGATCCAGCTCCTCCTAAGCTCCTGTGCACGTTCGCGGTCGACCGCCAGATTCTCACGGTCGACCGTAGATCTGTCAGCTAGTTTTCTTTGTTGTTTTGATTCCAACTTTTGTCTCGACTTTGGGTCTACATCTTAGACTAACAATCTCCCACTTGGAGACCAAAGTGCCTACAGTGAGTTCACCCGAACTCTCCTATTCTTTGCATGTATCTTCTCCCCCGAAAAAATTCTTTCTTCAATCAACAATAACCCGACGATCGCGCCGATCCTCGTAGTGTGGCTCCGCCTTCGTCTTCTACTCGTGAAGGCTAACTGAAGTTACGCACAACTCCAGTTTCTTAATGGTGACTGCCTGTCAACATGTCCGCTGGATTTTGACTCCCCAAAATCTTTATCAAATGCAACTTTCCGTCTTCAACTAGCGAGCGTATAAAATAGTATTTTATGTCGATGTGCTTCGTTCTGGCATGATATACTGGATTTTTGGCAAGATGTATATCGCTCTGGCTATCATAATAAAAAACTTCTCTCCCTTGCTTTAGATCTAACTCTTCCAGGCACCCGTTCAACCAGATCATCTCCTTGTTTGCTTCAGTCACCGTGACATACTCAGCCTCGGTTATAGATAAAGTCATAATCTTTTACAGACGTGAGACCCAGCTCACTGCTGTCGACGCTAAGGTATAAACTTACCCCGTGGTGCTTCGCCTCATATCATGATTACTGGCGAAGTCAGCATCCACATATCCCTACAACACCAACTCCTTCCTCCTGAAACAAAATGGCTTGTTCGTTGTCCCTCTCAAGTACCGCATTATCCACTTCACGGTCTCACAATGCTACTTCCCTGGATTGCTTGCAAATCTGCTCACAACTCCCACTGCATGAGACTCCCAATGGCCGAAGAATACGACACCCTGCTCATATGCTCTCTATATGCATCTGTCTTAGGCGATTGCTCCTCAGATAACTTGAACTGACTTCCAAGGGGTGTGTTAACAACTTTAGCATTATGCATGTTGAACCTCTGAAGTACCTTCTTAATGTATTCAGCTTGGCTCAATCTTAATGTCCCTTCAGCTTCATCCCTACTGATTCGCATCCCTAGAATCTGCTTCGCTGTACCCAGATCCTTCATTACAAATTCCTTTGCTAGCTGCTTTTTTAAACTGTTTATCTCCTCAAAACACGGTCCTGCTACCAATATATCATCAACATATAATAACAAAATAATAAAGCTGGACTCGAATCTTTTGAAATAATAGCAATGATCCGAATTACATCTTCTGTAGCCATTGTTCTGTATGAAGTTATCAAACTTCTTGTACCACTGTCTCGGAGCCTGTTTCAAACCATATAAGCTCTTCTTGAGCTTGCACATCATCTCTTCCTTTACTTCTTCAATGAAGCTAACAGACTGCTTCATGTAGATTTCTTCATCCAAGTCGCCATGAAGAAAGGCAGTTTTCACATCTAACTGCTAAAGAAAAAGGTCTTCTATAGCCACCAAACTCAACACTACTCTGATGGTTGTGAGTTTCACAATAGGGAAAAATATCTCTGTATAGTCCACTCCTTCCCTCTGTTGAAACCCCTTCACCACTAATCTGGTCTTGAATCTCTTGCTTCCATCACTCTCTTACTTGATCCGATAGACCCATTTGTTATGTAAGGCCTTCTTCTGTGTAGGTAGCTGGGCTAACTCCCATGTCTCATTAGTGAGTAGAGAATCCATCTCCTCCTGCATAGCATGCTCCCACTGCTGAGATTCAGTCACTTGCATTGCCTCTTCATAGCACTCCGGCTCACTGCTATCTGTCAGCAATAGGTAGTCAAGAGATAAAAGATATCTGGGATTTGGTTTGGGTACCCTGGATGACCTCCTAAGTTCCACACCCTCGATAGTTTCTTCTGCACCTGGAACCTCCTCCTTTCTATGGTCAGAACAAACATCATCACCCCTATCTGGAAGTTCCTCTAAATCCATGTACTCGGATCCACCTGTATCCGTAGGGCTGCTCCCAATGCTTTGGCTATCCTTGGTATTTTTTCTGTTCTTGTACATCACATCCTTATTGAATATCACATCCCTGCATCTGATAATCTTCTTGTTCTTCTCATCCCAAAGATGATACCCGAACTCATCAATGCTATATCCAATGAATATGCACTTCTGTGATTTAGCTTCTCGCTTGTCCCTGACGTGGTCACTGATATGAACATAAGCCACACAACCAAATACGCGTAAGTGTGAGAGATTTATCTTTTTTCCACTCCAAACCTCCTCTAGAATCCCAAAATCTAATGGAACTGATGGCCCGTGATTAATAAGGTAAGCTGTCGTATAAACCGTATCCACCCAAAATGTCTTAGGCAGACCTGTATGTAATCGCATGCTCCTGGCACGCTCTGTCAAGGTCCTGCTCATCCTCTCCGTAATGTCATTCTGCTACGACGTCCCTGGAGTACTCCTCTCTAAGCGAATACCATTCGTAGCACAGAACCTCTTGAAATCCTCCAGCTCGTATTCCCACCATTATCTGATCTCAGACACTTCACCATCAGATATGTCTCGTTCTTCACCATGGCCTTCCACTTCTTAAAGATTCTAAGTACCTCTGACTTGTGCTTCATGAAGTAGATCGACACCTTCCTCGAGTGATTGTCGATGAAGGTGACATAATATCTCGAACCGCCAAAAGAAGGCATACTGGATGGACCCCATACATCTGTATGAATCAACTCTAGCTTCTGAGCCTTTGGTGGCCTTCCACCCTTCTGAAAACTAACCCTTTTCTGCTTCCTAAAGTTACAGTCTTCACAAATCTCGACTTCCATGACGTCGATCTCGGTTACCTTTCCTTGTCAATGCAAAATCTTCATCCCCTTTTCGCTCATGTGCCCTAGCATGTTGTACCACAGATCTGTACTCTCTTTGCCAGCTGTAATTACGAGGGTGTCACTCGTATGTAAGGTGAGGTAGAGAGTTCCTAACTTGTTGCCTCGAGCAACTATCAACGTACCGTTAGAGATTCTCCATGAAGCCCCTGTGAATATCGAAACATAGCCTTCTGCTTCAAGCTGTCCCACCGAAACAAGATTCCTCTTTAGCTTCGGCACGTGTCTCACATTCTTCAAGGTCCACTTAGAGCCCTTCATTTGAATCTGCACTTCACCCTTTCCAAAAATATTACAGGGCTCGTTATTCTCCAAATACACTTTTCCAAAGTCCCCTGCTACATAATTCTAAAATAGCTTCCTGTTAGCAGTGGCGTGGAAAGAGGCTCTTGAATCGATGACCCAAGAATCCGAGTCGCTATCCTTAGAAAGGATCAATATATCCTGCACGATATGAACCTTCTGCTCACCCGCATCCTTCTTTGGACTTTTGCAGACTGAAGACATATGGCCGTCTTGGTCGCAGTTCCAACACTTCCCTTTGATAGGCCTAACCTTCGAGTTCGACCTCTTCTTCACTGATTTCGACCGATTCCTATTCTGATTTCCTTTCTTCTGGCTTCTGCCTCTCTGCTTGACGTTTAGAACTGAACCTGAACCTTCTGATTCAGACGATTTCCTTCTAACCTCCTCAGATAGAATCATGCTAACAACCTCACTCAGCTTCAACTTCTCCTTCCCTGTCGAATTACTGATTGCCGTCACACAACCTGCCTAACTATCCGGCAACTGCGATAGAATTAATAGGGTTTGCACTTCGTCATCAAACGTGATGTCGACAGAGATAAGCTGATCAACAATCGTGTTGAACTCGCTGAGGTGCATCGTGAAGGACCGTCCTTCTACCATCTTGAGGTTGAAAAGAGTTTTGACGAGATGCACCTTATTTGCTGCCGACGGTTGCTCGTACATCTTTGCGAGCGCTTTCATAAGCCCCACCGTCGTCTTCTCCTTCAAAATATTGTGGGCTACTGATTTGACGAGCGACAACCGGATTTACCCTAGAGCCTTCCTATCCAGTATCTCCCAATCACCATCTGACTCCTCCTTCTTCTTTCCCTTTTCTTGCCCATAAACGGGTGATACAAGTCCTTCTGGTATAGATAGTCCTCTATCTGCGATTTTCAGTAGGCGAAATCTGAACCGTCAAACTTCTCGATCTTTGATTTGTTTTCCTTTGCCATGTCTTTCACACAAATTACTAAACGAAGCTCTGATACCAGTTGTTGAGGATTCGAAACAATCAATCGAACCCTTACCCTTCCGGACCTTATGTTGAAAGTAGAAAAGTAGGAATAATACCACAAATAAAGATCTAACCTTGTAAAACTAGTAAAGGAGATGAACATGCAGATTTAACAAGGTTCGGCAACGTGTCTACGTCGTCGGGAGCCACACCACACAATTTCTTTATTAATTGAAGAAGAAATAC
>BQKN01064258.1:398713-412524 GCA_022839385.1 Asparagus kiusianus
TGTCATGCACAACCCAACCATAATGATATTTGTTATATATTAAATATCATGTTTCACTAATATTTACATATATGAATCATCAAAATCAACGGGGTCTTACATGTATGTGGTCCAGAATTTGAAGCTATTCAATTACCACATAGCCGAAAGAGTTGTTATTGGTTTAATCGAAGGTGGTTGCCCTTGAGTCATAAGTACAGAAAATTATCAGCTAAGTTTGATGGTACAGTTGAGAAAAGAATGAAGCCGCGTTAACTGACAGGTACTGAGATCGTTCAATTACTTGAGGGGTTTCCAAAAGTTGTGTTTGGGAAAAAACGCTATTCTAAATTTAACACGCTCGGAGTAAGAGATTACTTAAAGTTAAAAAAGCCATTGAAGCGTAAGCGAAAGGTCCGTAAAATACAAGTTGAGGACGAAGCCCAAACATTACCTAGAGGATGGACTAAATTTAGTATCTTCTTTCAGCTACCTTACTGGCAGAATCTAAAAATCCGACACAACTTAGATGTTATGCATATTGAGAAAAATATATGTGATAACATAGTATCAACTCTCCTACAAGATGCAAACAAGTCGAAGGATGATCTACGGGCGCGCAAAGATCTGACTGCTTTGAATATCCGAAATGATTTGCAAGCTCAAGACGTTGGCCTTAAAAAATTAAAGTTGCCTCCGTCTCGTGTTACAATGTCAAATGAGCAGATGCAACGAGTTTGTGAAATTCTCAAATCGGTAAAGTCGCCGGATGGTTACTCTGCTAACATTTCAAACAATGTCCAGGTGCAAGAGAGAAAGCTCTTAGGTCTGAAGACACATGATTATCACGTTCTTCTCCATTAATTGCTCCCTGTTGCAATCCGTAACAATATGGATAAAGAAGCGTCGAAGATTATTATTGAGTATTGTGGATTTTTCACAAAATTATGCTCTAAAGTCATAGATGTAGATGACTTTAAGAAACTTGAAGCCGATGTCCGAGTTACTCTATGCAATATGGAAGTAATATTCCCTCCTTTATTTTTTACAATTATGGTCCATCTTACCCAGCATCTTGCAAGAGAGGCTAAAATCGCCGGTCCTGTTACTTATCGTTGGATGTATCCGATTGAAAGGTAATTTATGATTTTTCTTATATTTATTAATTATATACGTGTTTTTAAAATTACCATGCTAATAATTAACTTTTATGATTATAAGATACTTGGGCTGCATGAAAAACAATGTTCGCAATCGAGCTCGTCCCGAGGGCTCGATAGCTGAAGGATACGTGGCTAACGAATGCTTTGTGTTTGCATCACGTTACATGCGTAAGAAGAAAACCACATCTCAAGCACCTCAAAAGGAGAGGAAGCGTGAAAAATACCCGAGATCTCTCTTAGATCAAATTCATGCATATGTGCTGGAAAACCTTGATATGTTCGAAGACTATCGAAGGTAACAAATAAAATCTGTAATATAGATGAGAAGTATTCATTTTACATATAGTTTATCAATACAAACTTATATATTGTTTATATAGGCGACATCTGGAGAAGCTTAAGAATGAAACAACCGGTAGGAATGCAGCGCACAATATTCAGAAAAAACATAAGAAAGAATTTTCTGATTGGTTAAGATTTGATGTAAGTGTTTTACAATTAATTATTGAACATTTATAATATAACATCACCTAAATATTCTCAAATTGTTTGTCTTAGGTTGAAAATCACTTCTTGATGATACTACATTACCAGATGAAATTATTATCCATGCACAACGTCCTTATCACGAAGTGAGACGTTATAATGAGCATTTGGTGAATGGATATAAATTTCGAACGTTAGAGACCGATGATAGGAGGGTAACTCAGAACAATGGGGTCATGTGCTTGTTTGCTCAAGAATGTTTTTCAAGTATAAGAGATCAGAATCCAATTCTAGTTGACATATTATATTATGGCCAATTAGAAGGTATCGTTAAGGTAATTTACGGGTTTGGTAAACCAAAACAATGTATTTACACGATGTTCAAGGTTCGGTGGTGTCCTGCAAAAAAGCAAAAGGATCATTATGGATTTACACTAGTCAATCTTCACCGAAAAGTATATACGGATGAGAAATTCATTTTCACAGAACAAGCTGATCAGTGCTTCTATGTGAAAGATCCGAATGTCATGTCTGATTGGGTGGTTTTGTACAAGGAACCAAGATCTGTTGTTCTTCCTAATAACAATGAAAAAAAATATTGAAGAAAGTGAAGATAATTATAGTGAACCAATCGGTTCATCTGATGATGTTTGGCAAGAATTCTCTTACGCACAGAATGTGGCGCTGGATGTAGGTATGAACTATATATGTTACACCACATTATCAATTTTTATCTTATCATAATAAAAACAATAATGCATTTCATAACAACATATCTCATGAGCATGTATACAATTTTTTCGTAACAATTGTCTTTATTATATTTGCAGATGAGGAGGATTAGGAGGCTCTTTGACCAGCTGACTGATCGATCACGGAGTATCACGCTAGGTAGTGGTGCTGATGATCCACTACCTTCTCCAGATGCAGGTATAAAAATTAATTAATACTTTAATATATTTTATAAATTTTTAGTTATCTAGCTCATAGTGTTCATTTGTTGCAGATGCGGGATATTCATCACCCGGCGGTTCTGATGCAGCACCCGAACCATCCCCCGACACAGGTATTAAATATTTAATAATTGATAATGGTCAATTAAAATTTAATATTATTGATTCTTCTTTCTTATGTAGGTGCGACTTGGACCCCGACATATCCATCATATACATTCCATACTGACTTGCGGCCAAAGACCCAGGACTTCCTCAGTTTACCTTTACCTCCGGACTCTCATAAGTCCAAGGCTGACTCAAGGAAGTACCAAACACGTGATGCGAGAAGGTATCAGGAAATGCTTCCTATGTTGGAGACTAGGAAAGCTGATGCACTCGCAGTAAAAGAAAGAGAGATAGCGAATGGTAATATATATAAATACTTTTAATTTTCACATTTGTATATTATATGATATATTATCATGTTGTCATTATTGTAGGTGCTAAGCCTGATCGCAATGAGGGACGATGTGGCGGAGGTAAGCCTGGTTCTAAACAACCGTCAAGAGGAATGAGGGCCATTATTAGGTGGAATAGTTCTAATTTGCACGTTGGTCCTTGGTCGACCCGATTGAATGCATATATTGGGGTTCTCGTGCGTAGAGCGACCATTATCAACCCTTATTTTCATTTTCGAGAATTACCATGGACCGCATACGAGGCGATATGGACTGCGCTTATGGTAAGTGCATATTGTTTTAGATTTTCATTTATTAATAATTAGTAATTGATATTAAATTATCCTTACTAAATGTGTATGTAAATCTACAGGACTGCTTCTGCCTTGAGGACTTTGAGGGGGCTTAGAATTATGTGTTTAATGTCAAGGTTGAAGCAGTCCTCAAACAATGGAGGCATTAGATCAAACATGAAACCTATGACATGTATGAGGAGGGCTGGCAGAGGTTTTTAAACCTCGATGCCCGAGTTGACGAGATTCATTTCACGGCTCTCCTCATGTATTGGGACAGCGATGCCGCCAAGGTTAGTTTCATGAAATTTAATTTATAATTTTAAGATATTATTTCATTTTATATTTACAGAATTTTTTTTAAAGAATAAATCCACGAAGGGGTCAGAAAAGAGAAGAAAGAAGTTGCATGACCATCACTTGGGCTCACACTCCTACGCCAATCTGGAGGATGTTTATTGTCAAGATACGGTATATGTCATATAAAGATTTAAAAGATCTTAATGTTTAGTATGATTATGAAATCTCATAATTTATAATATGATAGGGGAAATCATTAATGCCGATACACTTGAGGGCCAGAGCGGCATATGGTACTTTTCATGAACAATATAGGGGTGATGAGAGGAATCGGGATAAGATCACGGCAAATCTTGAGTTAGTGGTGAGACTTATACATATCTTTAGTAGTAGTATTAATTCTATTTTGTTAACATTACGAGGAAATGAGAACACAAATAATATGGTCATTATCTTGAATTAACTATAAATATGTGATTTAGGAGGGATTTGAGACTGCATCCAAGGAGGCTGCATCTGTGTACATTTCGCAGGAGGAACAAACCGAGCCGGACCCTCACATGCTTTCTGCAGAGGAGAACATCAATCTCACACAGAACTTGATGGGTCATAATAGGTAAGGATAGTGAAAAATCGAATCAATTTGAATACTAAATACTATTTATATTTGTTTACCATTATTGAATTTGAGAGCAAAGTTTAATATTTATTTCTCCCTAATAATAGGAGAGGAAGATATCCTCTGCATGGTGTCGGAGCTTCACCCGGTATAAACATTAGATCGTCCACAGCATCCTCCACACCATCTACATCGCATAGAGCAGCCACAAGCAGTTTCCAGGCTATGCCATTTGTCGCACGTATCTCTGCCTTCTTGATTGACAAAATTAACCCGGAGCTGCATATTCAGGTGACTAATGAGATGACTAGAGTTACGCTGACGGCGAACTCGATGGACGATCTCATGGGATATGTTATATAATATTTAGGCGGTGCTATTCCTTATAGCGCGTATGGTGGTGTCATACGGATCATTAGCTCGATTGGCGATAATTCCGGCGCTAGACAGAGTAGTGCTTAGGTACCTTATATTTTCTTATATTTATAAATTCATTTTTATCTAATATGTTATCAAACACCATATAATGATTATTCAATTAAACATTCAGAGTGGAGATATTAGAGGGAGCAGCACCCGTTCTCGTAATCGGGATAGAGATACCCCCGCCGATGATGATGGATGAGGTTTTTTTATTTTTAATGCAATAAACAGTTTTATTTGTTACAACACTACATTTATTCATGTCGTGTATCATATCTTAGTCATGTGCATTGTTAGTATATATGTTGTTGGATGTGTTTTAGACGGAACTGATTGATGTATATTTTGAAGTGGATGGTTGGATTTGTACAATGTGTTGGATTTGGTTATGTAGATGTTTTTGAATGGAATTGTTATGAATTTTGATTATGATTGGATGGTTGAATATGGCGTGTACAGTATTTTCTGGATGTATTCAAATATTAATGTAAGTGTACAGGGAAATACAAATTTAAATTAATTTTTTTCCTAAAAAAAGGCAATCTAGACGGAATCCGGTCAATCTAGACGGAATTTCCGTCTAGGTTGTAAAAAAACCAACCTAGACGGAAATTCCGTCTAGGTTGACAAACCAGACAGAATTCCGTCTGGTCTGTCAAACTAGACGGAATTTCCGTCTAGTTTGACTGATCAGACGGAATTCCGTCTGGTTTGGCAACCTAGACGGAATTTCCGTCTAGTTTGACAAACCAGACGGAATTTCGTCTGGTCTGTCAACCTAGACGGAATTCTTTGTTCCGTCTAGGTTGACTTCCGTCTAGATTGATCAACCTAGACGGAATTCCGTCTAGTTTGTATCAATCTAGACGGAAGCAAAATAAACCATCCAAACTAGACGGAATTCCGTCTAGATGATCTAATCTAGACGGAATTTCAATCAACCTAGACGGAAATTTCCGTCTAGGTTGATCGTTTTTCTACTAGTGAATAGAATTTAACCAGATATACATCCAATTCATTTGCTATTCAGACATTTAATTAAAAATTTAATTGATTATAATTTGTATTATTAAGAATATGGTGTTATATTTTCAAACTCGGTTATATTTTCTACTTAAGCTCGATATTCTAATTTTGGGGAACCAAAGAATTTTATACCAATTTTCTAATGAAACATTTGAATTAAATATAAATACATCAGAATTATAATAGAATAATTTTCATTTATAAACTTGAATAATATTTAAAAATTAAATTCTTTAGCAGAATTAATATATTTTAATATTCGATAAATATTTGTGAATATTCATGAATAATTAACAAATACCGAGCATTCGAGTTCAAATTCGACAAATTCTAGATGTAGATATTCGGATTCGAGTTTCGACAAGTTTAAACAAATAAAAATATGAATAACTTAGTATTCGCTTCGATTCAATCATTTATCACCCTAATTTCTAGTTATAATTGAGTAAATAAAATTTTAGAATTTGAAACTAGGCTTATGAAGGCAGTTACATTATAATTATAGGTGTATTTTAATGATGAATGATACCTGAAAGAGTTAGAAAGATAAGAGGGTGTATTTCTGTTCTTAACCTAATTTTACTATCTTGATATATTTACATTATATAGAGTATAACTCTCCCTACAAAGCTTGCATACGTGAAATTCTTTGTGTTCCTAAAATTGCTTTTGTATAGGGACAATTTGAATTTTTTTCACTAATTTTGGATATCAATTGGCCCCTTATCTGCTTACTTGAACTTGTTAACATGATTTGCATTTAAAGTTTGTATATGTCTTGCATGTTCATAGTATAACTTAAGCTACATACATTAGTTTTGCAAATCACTTATTGTCCTGAAAACTAGACACATATAATAGTTATATGAAACTAGTTTTATAAATTTTGAACATCAATTGCTCTCTCATCTATCAATCTCGATCTACTATATGTACACTATATTTTCTATTTTCGCATATCATAAGTGTTGAGCATAACCTTCTCAAGCATAGCATATATATGTACATCATGATAGAAGTTATAAGCTAGGAAAATAACAAAAGACCTAGTTGATTAGAATCTCATATGGGTATACATGTATATGTAGATAGGAGCAAGACTTTTGGATTTGTTCCTCACTACCAAGGAGCCCGACACAAATGGTAGATAACCTTTCATTGTTCCCTCTCAATCCTTTCAGAGTTCGGTTGATTATTTTTTAAAAATTCTACAAGTTGAAATTTGATGCTCACTTTTGTAACTTATTGCTTTCATAAAATTTCCATTTGAATTATCTCATACATGGGCTGTTTGTTGATTAACTTTTGCTACACCGTTGTTTATTTATTTTAGTATTATATCTTTGAGATTCCATGAATGATTGTATTGTGATAATTTGTGTTGCTTCGATGACTCTATTGTTGAGAATGATAATATTCTTTTATTTGTTGGTTTGTTGATACTCTATAATCATGGATTATGTCATGTGTGAAGTAAGCTTTACCAACAAGTGGTAAATAAAAGTTGGTCCTGGTGGGGACGTGTCCTGTGTGAGGATGCTCACCGGTGAGTGTATAAATAAAGACATACGCGGTTTATTAATATATTTCATGATTGGAGAAGTTTGGCATCTTGAATATTAAAGCTCAATTATTCATTATTGACATATATTATTTCATTTCAGTCGATAATCATAATATGAGTATTGGTAGCTTATTGCTAATATCTGTTCATTTAATTTCAAACGTATACATATATTCCTTTCTTCTTCCCTTACACTGTATCCAAGATTCTTATAGCTGCCAATTGGGCCTTAGGCTCAACCTTATTGTTTCTACGTCCACTCGCATGTTGCAAAGTAGATAAAGGTAGGGGGATTTCAAACCGCGATAAAAACGATTAGCTCCTATTGTAGTCAAAGTGGAAGTTATTTTATGTTTAACATTTGTAGTACTTTTGAGTAGTTAGACATGTTATAGTGTATGCTGTAGTTTATTATCAGATTGTGCCATGTATTATTGTTCCATTTAGCTTTCTACCATGCTGGTGTTCTGTGAACTCTGTTATTACCTTGTGACTCTGGTGTTTTGTGTGTGTGTGTGTGTTACTGTTGCTTTATTTCTGTTCTTTAGTATTATTCTTGGTATACGAGTGTATATAAAAATTGAGCAGGTTGACACTCCCTATTACGGCCGGGTCATGCCCAATTTTTATGTGTCTCACTGGCCCCGCCTCAATATGCTTTGGAGGGGGGTGTTACAACGTTGACTATTAGTGTTAAGTTAGTGCAATCACTAATCAATAAGTAGTATCTGAATGAATGCACGTTAATCTTAAATCAAAAAGTAAATTGCACTTATTAAGATCCAAGTGCACAAAGACCTCTTAAGGGTAATGTGGTCATGAACAAAAGATTAACACTCAATATGGATCTTAAAAATGACTAAGCACTACCACATTTGAGGCCTATGGGGACGGTTCTAAACCGTCACCCTAGGCATGGAAACCGTCACACTAGGTCTATGGGGACGGTTCTACATCCGTCTCGTTTGTAGCCGTGCCCGTAGGTCTAATGGGACGGTTTATGCTCCTAGTGCAACGATTTGTAAACCGTCCCCAATAGTACCATAAGGGAACGGTTATGCTAAGGGGTCGGTTCTTAGTTTAGAGCAAGTGGAACGGTTGTATATCAAGGGGAACAGTTTTTAGGCTCTAAGCAACGGGAACGGTTTGATAGCAAGGGGAACGGTTTCTATAGGGACGGTTTTTATACCAAGGGGGACGGTTTCGAGCTTGACCTAAGAGGACAGTTATATTGTCTATGGGAACGGTTTTGTTTGTGATCTATGAGGACGGTTTTTATACCAAAGGGGACGGTTTTCATTTTTTACTGATCAAAACAAATCACCCAGATATCACACATCAGTCCATCACATACAAAGAAACAATAGTCCAAGTTTTACACACAAACTAACCAAACTTTAGCCTTAATATAACGAACAATTCATTACAACGAAGAACAATATATTATAGCCCGAGCTCTGATACCACTTGTTGTACGCGGCGCGGAAGCCAAACAAACAACCAACTATGATGCTTTGAGAAACCAAACCAACGAACACCGAGAGAAAGACCAAACAAAACACAAACACCAAAGTTTTACGTGGTTCGGCAATTGCCTATGTCCACGGGGCAAGAAGGGGGTGGGTTTTCACTAATAGAGAAGGAGAGTACAAATCGAGATTACAAATCGCTCACACGAACCAACTAATCTCACCAACAAATCTCTCAATCTCTCAACCAATAACTCTAACAAATAGCTCAGAAAGATCTCTCTTTTCTGTGCTCCAAAACCCCCAAAACGCTCCTACAAAACCCTCAAATCGTATTGGTATTTATACCAAAAAAAACCCAAACAGACTGCAAATAGGAATCCAGATTTTCCAAAAAAAACCGTCGTAAGTCGACTTATCAGTCTGCATAAGTCGACTTGGCAGAGCGAAAATCAGCAACTGGAGAAGAGATCGTAAGTCGACTTATAAAACCTGATAAGTCGACTTGTCATAAGTCGACTTACAGTCGACTTGGCATAAGTCGACTTGCCCTCTGTGCATGAGTCGACTTATGACAGTAAAACTAGTTTTTCCAAGTTCTTCTCCACACTTCTGGATGTTGTAATCGGCCAACAATAAGAAGTGCTCACTACACCACTCATAATTTTTATCACAGAGAGAATAAACTTACCTAATTTAGTAGAAACCTCAACGAACCTCGACGAATCCGGCAGCATTCTGATGTCAATAATCTTGTTCCCAAAAGGCAAAACTGCTTGAACCCAAGAGCCCTTCGCCAGCTTCTGCCATTGAGTCTCAGGGCACATCCCAACCCCAACACTCTTGTTTCTGCATTTTACAACAAAAGGGAAGAGTTTTAGAAAGAAAAGTTCAAACTTTTCCTAACTAATTCAGACAAGGGCTTTAGGCGATCACCGATGTAAATAGAGCTCGACGGTCTGGGCACAAAACTCCTAATCTCCCTGGGCGAAGGAAACCCTGATTCTGAGGGAGTGAGCGTGCTTGCTGATATCGTGAAGCCTATAGAGGCCATGGATGTGGACTCTGCTGCAGGTGACGATAGAGCCCGGGCGAGAACCCGGAGATCCCTCGATCCTGTCCCCGAGGGGGAGCTAAAGCTTTGAAGGATGAGAAATTACTGGAAAAAAGAGGGGCAAAAGAATGGATGAAAGAAAAACTAGGGTTTTTGAAGTAGGTTTTAGGAATTACCTGAGAGGCCGGAAGCGGAGATGAGAGAAGGAGAGGTTGAGATCAAGAAGAGGAGGACGAGGAGGGGGTAGCGAGGTGAGGTCGCCATGGCGTTTAGTTTTGATTGTTGAATCCGAAATTCGGGAGGGAAATTGAGCCGGAGAGTTTTCTTTGCGGCGAACGGACGATGTTTGGGAACGGGTTTTTAGGGTTTGAATGATTTTTTTAGGGTTTCTAGGGAGCGGGTCAAATGAAAATTTAGGGGGAAAATTGTGGTTCTAAGTCTCAAAAGTAAAAATGAAGGGGGGGGGGCGGGGGGACCGTTCCTTTAGTCCATTATAGAATTTATTTGCAAAACTAATTTAAACTCAACACTTTATTTTAAAGTGTTGTCTTAGACTCTATTATGACGGTTGGAACCGTCACAAAACCGTTCCCTTAGATAGCTAAAGGGACGGTTTTAAACCGTCCCCAAATAACCGACCCCGTATACCTATTTTGTGGTAGTGAAGTTTATATCTGACAAGGAGTATCGAGACTAAGCTAGGAAAAATAAGAGGGGAAACCAATTTGAACTTGAGGCTTTAGCAAATGAACCAAATTAACTTTTTAGCCAAATAGAAACACAAAGTAAACAAAAATATTATATAAAGGCTAAATTAGAAGGTCGATTACCTTTAGCCCAATCGAATCCAATCTAGTATTAAACAAAAGATAAGGCTTGTTAAGGTCCAAAAGTAGACAGACCCACAGGTCGTGGGTCGGTCGGTGGGTTTTTAACTTTTATATTTTAAATTTATAAACTATATTAACTTTATATTTGTATTTAGGAAAAATTGCTTCAAGGCCCCAAAACTAAATTGTTGATGTGTCCCAGCCGTTTGAACTTTTTCTAATGTGCTTTTCCCCCAAAAATGAAAAATCCATGTGAATCAGCCCCATTTACAATTTCCAAGAAAATAAATTCCAAAAAACCCCAAAATACCCCTCTTCTTCTCCACATCTTCTCCTTCTTCCTCCTCTCTCTCAGATCTCTCACACTATCACTCCGCCCAGCTCTCCTCCCCGCTCCACCACCTCCTCTCCAACTCAACCGCCAGCCCCTACAACCCGCCGTCGTCACCACCTTCTCCTCCCTCCTACACCGCCGCCCAACCTCCATCCCACACTCCTCAACTCCTCCGCTCACCTTAGCCGCCTCCTGCTCAGACCCGCCCCAACCTCCTCCAGATCTGACCGCCAGCCTCCCCTCAGCACTTCTCCGCGTCGCCTGAGGAAAGAATCGGGAAAAATAAGTAAACTTGTAGAAAAACCCTGTATAATTAAAGGGGACAATCTTCTGCTCTAAATTTGTAGATTTCAAATTATAGGTCAACACAAAAGCCTGAAGTTCACTTCTTAAAGGAGTTGATCGATGATGTTCACTTCTTAAAGGCGTGGCAGAAGACCGCCGCTGCGATCGGGAAGTGAGGTTATATTTTGATTGATGATGTTTTAGTAGCTTGTGGTAATAATAAGCGATCAAGGTCTGAGGCTGTGTTTCAGGTCCGTTGATGTTTTAGTAGTTTGTGGCTATTGAATAATAATATGAGTTATGATTTGGGGATAAGTTATAGTTGACGCAAATAATATTATGATGGTTAATAAAAAAACTCCTTAACTGTTAATTGACTATAGTTGATTGACTGTTAATGTTTACATGTTCTATGTTAAATATAGTTGAGAAATTATTAATTTTAAACTATGAGAACGTAGTGTACCAAAAGATGAGATCAGGATAACATGTTCCCTTTTGCAGTTTATTTGGTAAATGTCATCGGAAACATGTTAACTTTATCATTTCGCATGTTAAGTTACATTGATAACATGTTAACGATACTAGTTAACATGTTAACTGTTGTAGTTAACATGTTAACTGTTTTAGTTAACATGTTAACTTTGTAGTTATCATGATAACTTTTATAGTTAACATGTTAACTGTTGTAGTTAACATGTTAACGATAATAGTTAACACGTTAACTGTTGTAGTTAACACGTTAATATTGTAGTTAACATGTTAACTGTTATAGTTAGCATGTTAACTATTATAGTTAAGATGTTAACTATTATATATAAACTGATAACTATCACAGCTTACATGTTAACTATAATTTTAGGTTACGGGAAATTTTCTTTTTGAACTTTTTGATGGTTTGACAATTGTTGTTTGGGGTTAAAACTGATTTGGGTTCTTGTTATTTTCTATAGTATTTTATGGGCCAGTTCAAGATGTGAGGATCCCCTAATCTTAACATGTTGGGGCTTGGATGTTGTGGTTAGCATGTTAACTCTTGTGTTTAACATGTTAACTCTTGTGGATAACATGTTAACTCTTATGGATAACGTGTTAACTCTTGTGGTTATATGTTAACTCTTGTTAATAACATGTTAACTTTTATGGATAACATGTCAACTATTGTGACAAACATGAATTATAGTTAACAGATAGTTTATGAATAACAGTTAACAGATAATTTATTATAGTTAACAGTTTATAAATAACAGTTAACAAATAATAGTTAATAGTTAACAAATTATAAATAACAGTTAACATATAATTGATTATAGTTAACAGTTATATTTATCAATTTACCAATTAAGGTTAACATGCTAGGTATTATAGTTAACACGTTAAATGAGAACTATATTAACGTGTATATGACCCGAAATAACAGTTAACGGATAATAGATTACAAATAACAATTAACGGATAATGGATTATAGTTAAAAGTTTACTGAATATAATTATCAATTTACCAATTAAAGTTAACTGAAATAACAGTTGACTTTAATTGGTAAATTGATCCATTATCCGTTAACATGTTATCCACAATATTTAACATGTTATCCATAAGAGTTAACATATTAAACACAAGAGTTAACATGCTAAATATTATGGTTAAAATATTAACTATATGAACTGTTAATTATTATTTGTTAACGGTTATTTATAATTTGTTAACTATTAATTATTATTTGTTAACTGTTATTTATAAACTGTTAACTATAATGAATTATCTGTTAACTATATTCATGTTTGTCACAAGAGTTAACATGTTATCCATAATAGTTAACATGTTTGCCACAAGAGTTAACATGTTATCAATAAGAGTTAACATGTTAGCCATAAGAGTTAACAAATTAGCCACAAGAGTTAACATATTATCCACAAGAGTTAACATGTTAACTATAACAAGAGTTAACATATAACCACAAGAGTTAACATGTTATCCACAAGAGTTGACAAATTATCTATAAAAGTTAACATGTTATCCACAAGAGTTAACATGTTATCAATAAGAGTTAACATGTTAGCCATAAGAGTTAACAAATTAGCCACAAGAGTTAACATGTTATCACTGTTAACAGAATAATGGTGTTAGTTAACAGATTACAAATAATAGTTAATATATAATAGTTTATAGTTAACAGTTTACTACATATAGTTATCAATTTATTATCCAAAATTAACATATTATCAATGTAACTTAACAAGCAAACTACAAAAGTTAACATGTTACCACTGTAACTTAACAAGCGAACAAAGAAAGTTAACATGTTATCACTGTAACTTAACAAACGAACAACGAAAGTTAACATGTTTCTGATGACATAACAGATAATGATTAATAGTTAACAATTTTACTCAACCAAACACTTGATGATAACAATTTTTCCTTAAATGAAATCAAATATAATTACAGCCCAAGAAAGCACAAAAGCATTTGATGTATATTTAAGTCCACTAGCTATTCTGGCCTAAAACCATCGTTCTTCAACAAGCGAAGAGCGAAGATGTTGAGCATATATCATCCAAAGCAATTTCATCATCAACTAAGGCAATTGAG
>BQKN01064258.1:412534-423021 GCA_022839385.1 Asparagus kiusianus
AAGGCAATTGAGGAAACTCACTATTGTCTTATGCTTATATGCTGAGGAAATTTGAAAATCCTTCGGAAAAGAATGAAGATTAGCAACCTAAAAAATGACATGAATTAAATTATATATATAATTAAATACATCCATGCATCAGATAGCATGTACCTCTCTTGGTGTGGAATATTGAAGTCTCAACTCCTTTAAGAAGTGAACTTTAGGCTTTTGTGTTGACCTATAATTTGAAATCTACAAATTTAGAGCAGAAGGTTGTCCCCTTTAATTATACAGGGTTTTTCTACAAGTTTACTTATTTTTCCTAATTCTTTCCTCAGGCGACGCGGAGAAGTGCTGAGGGGAGGCTGGCGGTCAGATTTGGAGGAGGTTGGGGCGGGTCTGAGCAGGAGGCGGCTGAGGTGAGCGGAGGAGTTGAGGAGTGTGGGATGGAGGTTGGGCGGCGGTGTAGGAGGGAGGAGAAGGTGGTGACGGCGGCGGGTTGTAGGGGCTGGCGGTTGAGTTGGAGAGGAGGTGGAGCGGGGAGGAGAGCTGGGCGGAGTGATAGTGTGAGAGATCTGAGAGAGAGGAGGAAGAAGGAGAAGATGTGGAGAAGAAGAGGGAGGGGTATTTTGGGGTTTTTTGGAATTTATTTTCTTGAAAATTGTAAATGGGGCTGATTTACATGGATTTTTCATTTTTGGGGAAAAAGCACATTAGAAAAAGTTCAAGGGGCTGGGACACATCAACAATTTAGTTTTGGGGCCTTGAAGCAATTTTTCCTTGTATTTATCAAATAAAATTTAAATTATTTTTTTATTTTACTCTTTATATAAAATAATATATACACATACACATACAGTGACATACATTGTGCAAAGGTAAAACATCACAAATACAAAGATATATGTGGTTCTAACTTCGATGGAAGACCTACGTCCACGAAAATTTAATATCTTTCCTTTACTTTAAATTTAAATTATAACCATAAGAGGAAAAACGAAAAAAATGTTAACCTTTAATATTTAAGGAGCCGAATTCCACCATGTTATATTTGTCAAATTCTTCAAGGAAAGGTCTTGTTTGTTGTCCTGTGTCCATTCTTATTCATCGAGCCAATCCTTTAAGCACACACACATCTCCATGTGTGCTGCTGTAAGTTATGTTCTCCATTCAAAAATAATTCTCCCGCCTGCTGAAAAGGTACTTTTTGATGCAACCGTGGAAGAATGGGGAGTTAGTATATCTCTAGCCACTGTAGATAGAACAGGGTAGCTGTGGGCTGGGTGGGTCGGTGGTGGGCCGGGTCAAGTTAGGCCGGGTCGATTTATCTCGTTCCGGGTCTGAAGTTGGACCAAGCGCGGCTCATGACCTGCGTATGTCACGGGCTGGGTCGGACCCGGCCCACTACAGGTCGGGCCGGGTCATGACCCATGCCGAGGTGGGCCGGGCTAGCCCGCTAGTCGACCTGGCCCATGCCCAACCCTAGACGGACCATAGCATAACTTTGTTTAATCTGAGATGCAAGTTGGTCCGTTGTACCCTGAGTAGGGACCAACACAGTAGGACTATATCTTCTTCTACGTTTGAAATATGTACATGGGAAAGGAATGTTTTGAAACAAATTAAAGATGTAGATACTCTTTGATGTTTAATTTTATGATCTCCTTCCCCGTGATAATGTCACCAAATCCTTAAACCAGGACGGAATAGATGACCTACTCGCAGGGGTTTGACATCTTGATTTAAAAGACTTGATTAACAAATTTTGTCTTCTAATCGTTTTCATTCTTGTTATTCTCTCCTACTTGTCTTTCTTCTCCCCTCCTCTTCATATACATTCCATACATTTTTTTTACTTTTTTAATTAATGTACATTCCATATCAGTTTGGGTCATCTTTGTTGGAACTGAGATGCAAGCTTTGGGGGGTGGGGGGATGAATAGGTTTGCACCAGCTTTTTGCTAAAACACAAAATTTGCAGTGGGAATAATATCAAAATTAAAAGAAAAAACCAAAACTAAACTAGTGAACATGCACAATTTTATAGTAGTTCGGATAGAAATACTACATCAACTCTTCCTTCTCACAAGTGGCCTTTCTCACTGTGATTAGAGTTCACCTGAATTATAACTACATTCAATAGGTTTATAAAATCGCACCCTAAAATCTCCTAAAAATTAGTTTTCTAATATAATTTCTCACAATTCAGTAAAACACCTAGCCCTAGCAGTCCCAACCCTCAATTATCACCGACTTAAGTATGCCGTACAAAAACAAGATAAAGAACAAGCCAACCAAATTTTTTAAGCACAAATTAAAAAGATCTTACAGCCCTTTTAAGCAAATCGTTCTTCACAAGAGATAAGCGAAGATCAATGCTGAAGCAGTGATGATGTTGAATGCAAAGGGCGACTCTCCTTGCTGAGACGATTCTTAGATGCTGAGCACAATGAGAAAGACTTTGACGATGCTCTGGGGATTGGAATCATTACTCAACTTCTCTCTCCAAACCTAGAATAAATCTCTATTTCTCAAAGCATAAACCTCTCCAAAATATAATCTCTTTATATCTTAAATAGCTTTTTATGACGGAAAGATATAATAGTCATAGTAGAAGTTGGAGAAGAAAGGGGTCGACGAACTATTGAGATTACATCACTAAATCTGCTAATCAGCATAGTCACCATCGATGATAAATCACAACCATCAATGCTTCTCTGCTCATAATTGATGATTACCCTCTAGTCCATCGATGATTCGAATTCCAGCCCTTCTTGCCAAAAAATCTGGCTCTTTAACTCAATTGAGTTTTGAGATATTTATAGGGGATTTAGGGGTTTAACCACCCCTTAATTCGTTCCTAAGTGGGGTGAAAATCTCCTCAAATCGTGAGAAACGGTTTTAGAACCGTTCAGCTCACGTTTGAACAGGTCAAACACAGAGTTTGTGCTCTGGAATTGGAACGCAGTGTTGGGGCCTGCGTTGGCGGCTGAGAATGCACAGGTCGCACCTTACCTTGAATCTGGAACGCAAGCCTGATGTCTACGTTTTCGTCTTGGAACGCAAAACTAACTTTTGCATTTTGAGTCTGGGACACATGTAGGCGTCTAAAAATGCCTATAGATATCCACACACAGCTCGAGACACAAAAAAGGTGATGAACGCCATTATCTAAGTCTAAGAGGATTATCCAAGGACGATGAACACATGAAGTGAAATGGCGAACCGAGCTCACCGGCCACCATCAAGTGGCCCGCACGCTCATCAGCCACTAAATCAGCGAACCAAGTGGCCCGCGTGCTCACCGACCACCATCAAGTGACCCGCATGCTCATCAGCCACCAAATCAGCGAACCAAGTGGCTCGCGTGCTCACCGACCACCACCAAGTGGCCCGCACACTCATCGGCCATCAAAATAGCATACAGATCAACGAAACGATAAAATACACGTAACGACGGAACGAGTCAAACTCGAGAAAACCAAGAAAGCCTCTGGTGGCCGGATCACGTCAAAATGATCCGGTTGGGCCAGTGGCTCGGCCCAAGGCTAAGCCACCATTTGGTGGCCCGGCTAGGGCGAGCCACGGGTGACGTATCGGCCAGATTTGATCCTGTTTCGGTTTTAACGATTTTTCTTGGGATTTGTTGTTGGCCATCTTGTTTAGATGATGTTTAACAAACAATTTACTTCTAATATTATTTATCTAGTGTTTGTGTTTTCGTATTTATTCTAGGCAAATAACGAGTTGGAGGATGGATGAAATCGAGTCTCAATGATCATATCTAATGGAGGTTGGCGGAATAGTAGGTGAAGCTTTGTACAATTCGAGTTGAAGATTCAAGTTCAAGCTTCATGCGCAAGATTACCAAGTCAAACTATTGAAGATCAGGATCAAGCTTGGGTAATTTAGTTTAGGAGTTTATATTATGTGTGTTAGTACCTTAAGCTCAATCATATACACACATACACGTTTTGGTTTTGTATATATATAGTTATATATATACATATATATTTTGATTTGATAGTTTTCAAGTTTTAATATGAAACAATTTAATATAATTAGAAAACATATATTTGTTTCATACTTATATGCATATATATGATTTCATCAATATCAATTTTATTTAGTTCAATAAAATCATGTTTTAGTGCATTATATGTGTATTTTGATAAAATACTACATTCATTGTTTATAGACTTCATAACAATAGTTTACATCTTTCTTCAAGTCTATAAAATTATTTTGTAATGTTTCAAAACATGGTTAAGCTAAAATGTCAAAATTCATATGTTTACATTTTTATGTTTTGGACTATTTTGCAAAATGATGATATTTCTCATTTGGGAAGCCCTTTTAGAAAACCAGTTTTTGTAACATGTATATTATCATGTCTACAATAATTTCCCAAAGTCTCATAACTTTTGGAATTTATTTGATATTTTTAAACAGTGTTTTAAAATCAGCATTTTACTTTCAAACTGTCATTTCATATATCAGTTCACGGTTGACCGTCACGGTTGACCGCGCCTTTATTTTTAGCCTGCTAAGCCAACAGAAACTTTCATGGTCGATCGCCACGGTCGACCGTCAGCTCGAATTTTTCCACGGTCGACCGCCAAAGTATCTGAAAGTTTTCTGAGTTTCAAAGCTGGCTCGCGGTCGACCGCGAGTTTTCCACGGTCGATCGCCGTTCACTCCAACGGCTTTTTTTGTACAGAATCGTAATCCTGATTTTCTAGAATTTTTATTGTTTTGTTTGGGGTTTTGGCTGTTGGTTTCTCTTCCTATAAAAACCCCTCAACCCCTCTTCTACAGATATGAATTTGGAGAAAGTTTTAAACAAGTTTAAGAGGGTTTTATAGTTTGTTTCAAAGTTGGTTTTTGTTTACAAAGGAGGAAGCTTACATTGCAAATTGAGGGATTCATTCTCAATCTTATTCATCCTCTCCTCTGAGTTTATAGAGAAGTTTTCTAACTCTTTTCTCTAGCAATTTTATTATTGATTTTCATATTCTTATTATTGCTAGTATGCTATTTGAGTTAGATTTTATTTTCTCTTTGTTTTACACACACACAACCATTGAGCTTATTGTATTTACATTCATAGTATAATTGGGTTGTGGGATTGTGTAACTTAGAGAGTGAGCTTATAATTCATTCCCATCCATTGTAGAGAACAAACACTTTGTATTGTGCCTAATTGTGAGGATACACTTTGTAATATACTTGTACACCGAGAGAAGTGTGTGACGAGAGTCGGGGATCGTCCCAAGAGGATGACGTCGGTTGAAGAACCTAGGGAGAGGTTGTATCCGAGCACTTGATGGAAACACGTCTAGTTCAACACTTGGGAGAGTGTAGAGTGGGATTTCAAGAATGTGTTAATTGTAGAGTTTTCGGTAAACCAGAAAACCGTATTGTGTGGTGTAAATATTATTCAGGTGAACGTAGAAAACCTAGTTGTGATAGTGAAGATCTCATCGAGGTGAGGAGTGGAGACGTAGGTCAAGTGGTTAGACCGAACTCCGTGATCATATCATTTTGTTTGTGATTGCATTGGCATTCTTATTCTTGTATTCATATCTTATATCGCCTTTGTGTATTGCTCTTCATATTACCCTATCACTTTTGTAGATTGTTTATTTCACCATTGTGTTAGTTTATATATCCTTGCATATATTCTTATCATATAGGATATATTTTGTTGTTCATATTGTTTATCCTAGCTTACATATCTTGTTGTATTTCATACTTGCTAGGATAACTTGTTAATTAATTTTAATTGGCATTTAGTCGGATTAGATTAGCATAAGACCCTAATAACCCTCCTCTAGGGTCCAACAATTGGTATCAGAGCTTGGTGCTCTTTGATTTAAGGACTAATCGCCTTGAGTTAAAGATCCAAGTTATCGTTTTTATGCTAATCTAGTTATAATTGTATTTGTCTTGCTTGCATATATTCACATATATATCATGAATATAAATATATTTCGTTTAGGCTATAATCCAAATATTACTCCAAAATATAGAAATTTCCCTTATGCTCAATTGTGCTCTAAATTTAAAATATTTGTTGAATCTAGAAATATTAACTTATAGGAAGTTATTGATTGTGCTTACATTATGCCCACATTAGAGAAATCCAAGTGGAGCGATCATGATAATAAAATGTTTACAATGAACAAGCTTTTGTTAGAATTTTTGCTTAATGCTTTTGACTCATCCTTTTCTAACAAATTTGTTCATTTTGATAGTGCTTACAAACTTTGGAAATTTATTAAAGCACATCAAGGGGACTTGGAGGCAATCCGACAAGCTTTAGAGGATTCTTCTTCAAGTTCATGTGGAGCATCATGCACACGGCCACAAGAGGATAATTCTTGTGTAGTAAGCGATTCCGATTCCGATAATGATTTATCTATTGATGAACTCGCTTGTGCATATGAAAAATTATCGCATGCCTACACTAAATTGCAAAATAATGTTATTGGTCTTAAAAGCAAGCATTTTAGTTTAAAATCCGATCATGAGAAGCTAGTCTCCAATTTTGATATTATTTTTCAAGAAAATGTTGCTCTTAAAGAAATTAATGATATGTTAAAATTAGAAAATAAAAAATTGACTTCATCCATTTCTAGCTTAACTCATGCTAATAAAGATGTCATGCTAGAAGTAGAATGCATTAGAAATGAATTTGATTCTTTTAAGAATAACCCTACATGCTCTACTTCTATTATCAATGATGTTGTGACCAATAATAAATTGAATCTTGTGAACAACCGCATATCATGCTTAGATTCAACTTTTAACACATGCATTGATAATCATAAGAAACTTATGGACAAGTGTGCTAAATCTAGTGTTATTACTTATAAATCACCTACACACTATGCACACTAGTATAGCAAATTTTACAAATGCTCTATTTGCGACCGTAAAGGCCATTTAGCTAAATTTTTCTATAATGCACACAAACATAACAATGTTAATGCTCATTGTGCATCTCATGTAGTTTCTTCATCACATGTACACACACATGCACCAATTGTACATCATAAGCATGCTAATGTGTATCATTGTGATCTTTGTGGTCGTTTTGGTCATTTGGTCGAATACTGTTTTGATTTAAAAAGATAATCTTATTTGCCAAATGTTTCTAGTAAACTACATGTTTTTAAATGTGATGTTTGTGGTAGATATGACCACTTAGGAAAGTTTAGTTTTGATAATATTTCTCATTTGCAAAATATTTCTAAAAGACAATCTTTATTTGTAAATGTTTCCTATGCACGAGCTAATGGTCCACAAAAACAAATGGATCTCTTTCATCACACAAATTGCAATCGGAAGGGTCATTTGAATGAATATTATTTTGACCGTGTTAGTGCACCATATGTGCCCAAGAGGGTTCATAACCCTAGGGCTTTAAGCTTTAATGATAGGGGTCATGTCCCTAAACAAACCGGCACCAAGAATACTTGGGTGCCAAAATAATTTTTAAACCAAGTATTTTAGTGTTTTTCTTTTTCCTTTTCTTGGTTTTGAAAATTATGTTTTTAAAATCTTTTGGTTATGAAAACAATTTTTCTTTGATCAAATCTTTTGTTTTCATGATTATTAGTTTTGATTTTAAATGAGAGGTTTATAGTTATATACCCTCCGGGTTTATTAGGTGTTTATTCCCAAATCATGTTTACCGGATGCTAGAATGATTATATGGGTTGGAACAAGCTTAAGAGCTTGATATATTGTTGCCTCTCTTAAAATTCTTTTGTCAAAGATTTTGTTTTGAATTGTTGCTTTGAATACATTATATTTCACTTATATGATGATATTTATGTGTTTGTGCTTATTGATCATCTATTCGTGTCTTATAATGTATTCTATGAGGGGTTTGATCAAGTTATACAAAAAAAATTTCTTCTTTGATCAAACATTGTTTTTGGTCTCAAACCCTGATTTATGACTTCATTTGAGTGATTTGCTTTCCCTTGAGAACTTTTTGCATGGTTCTCATGTTCCTCTTTTTTTGTTTTCATAAATCTATTCTTTTATATAGCTTTTATTTTTTTTAATGAGACACTATTTTCATTTTGACATATTTATATGTTTTCTCATTGTCTTTTTGTATGTGAGTTGTGTTTAGCATGTTTCTTGCTTGCTCACACATGTATGCCTTAGCATTCATTGCATATATTCATTAAGGCATTTTGATAGGGGGAACAATTCCTATATTTTTTATGTGGTATACTCACCCATGCATATTGATAAGGGGAGATTTCGCTCTCTTTATTCCTTTGTCCGCTTTTTAATGTTGTCAAGGGGGGAGAAATATTATAAGTATATTCTTTCTTGTTTATATGCATGATATATTTTACTTTGTATATCCATTTTCTTTCATGCATATATCCTTTTTGTAAATTATTTGTCATCATCAAAACAGGGGAGATCGTTGGCCTTCTTGTTTTGATGATGTTTAACAAACAATTTACTTCTAATATTGTTTGTCTATTGTTTGGGTTTTCGTATTTATTCTAGGCAAACAACGAGTTGAAGGATGGATGGAATCGAGTCTTAACGATCATATCTAATGGAGGTTGGCGGAATAGTAGGTGAAGATTTGTACAATTCAAGTTGAAGATTCAAGTTCAAGCTTCATCCGTAAGATTACCAAGTCAAGCTATTGAAGATCAAGATCAAGCTTGGGTAATTTAGTTTAGGAGTTTATATTATGTATGTTAGTATCTTAAGCTCAATCATATACACATATACGTTTTGGTTTTGTATATATATAGTTAAATATATACATATATGTTTTGGTTTGATAGTTTTCAAGTTTTAATATGAAACAATTTAATATAATTAGAAAACATATTTTTGTTTCATACTTATATACATATATATGATTTCATCAATATCAATTTTATTTAGTTCAATAAAATCATGTTTTAGTGCATTACATGTGTATTTTGATAAAATACTACATTCATTATTTATAGACTTCATAACAATAGTTTACATCTTTCTTCAAGTCTATAAAATTATTTTGTAATGTTTCAAAACATGGTTAAGCTAAAATGTCAAAATTCATATGTTTACATTTTTATGTTTTGGACTATTTTGCAAAATGATGATATTTCTCATTTGGGAAGTCCTTTTAGAAAACCAGTTTTTGTAACATGTATATTATCATGTCTACAATCATTTCCCAAAGTCTCATAACTTTTGGAATTTATTTGATATTTTTAAACAGTATTTTAAAATCAGCATTTTACTTTCAAACTGTCATTTCATATATCACTTCACGGTCGACCGCCACGGTTGACCGCGCCTTTATTTTTAGCCTGCTAAGCAAACAGAAACTTTCGTGATCGATCGCCATGGTCGACCGTCAGCTCGAATTTTCTCACGGTCGACCGCCAAAGTATCTGAAAGTTTTCTGAGTTTCAAAGCTGGCTCACGGTCGACCGCGAGTTTTCCACGGTCGACCGCCGTTCACTCCAACGGCTTTTTTTGTACAGAATCGTAAACCTGATTTTTTGGGATTTTTATTGTTTTGTTTGGGGTTTTGGCTGTTGGTTTCTCTTTCTATAAAAACCCCTCAACCCCTCTTCTACAGATATGAATTTGGAGAAAGTTTTAAACAAGTTTAAGAGGGTTTTATAGTTTGTTTCAAAGTTGGTTTTTGTTTACAAAGGAGAAAGCTTACATTGCAAATTGAGGGATTCATTCTTAATCTTATTCATCCTCTCCTCTGAGTTTATAAAGAAGTTTTCTAACTCTTTTCTCTAGCAATTTTATTATTGATTTTTATATTCTTATTATTACTAGTTTGCTATTTGAGTTAGATTTTATTTTCTCTTTGTTTTACACACACACAACCATTGAGCTTATTGTATTTACATTCATAGTATAATTAGGTTGTGGGATTGTCTAACTTAGAGAGTGAGCTTATAATTCGTTCTCATCCATTGTAGAGAACAAACACTTTGTATTGTGCCTAATTATGAGGATACACTTTGTAATACACTTGTACACCGAGAGAAGTGTGTGGCGAGAGTCGGGGATCATCCCAAGAGGAGTGGCGTCGGTTGACAAATCTGGGGAGAGGTTGTATCCAAGCACTTAAGGGAGACACGTCTAGTTCAACACTTGAGAGAGTGTAGAGTGGGATTACAAGAGTGTGTTAGTTGTAGAGTTTTCGGTAAACTAGAAAACCGTATTGTGTGGTGTAAACGTTATTCGGCTGAATGTAGAAAACCTGGTTATGATAGTGGAGATCTCCTCGAGGTGAGGAGTGGAGACGTAGGTCAAGTGGTTAGACCGAACTCCGTGATCATATCATTTTGTTTGTGATTACATTGGCATTCTTATTCTTGTATTCATATCTTATATCGCCTTTGTGTATTGCTCTTCATATTACCCTATCACTTTTGTAGATTGTTTATTTCACCCTTGTGTTAGTTTATATATCCTTGCATATATTCTTATCATATAGGATA
>BQKN01064258.1:423031-433368 GCA_022839385.1 Asparagus kiusianus
AACTTGTTAATTAATTTTAATTGGCATTTAGTCGGATTAGATTAGCAAAAGACCCTAATCACCCTACCTAAGGTCCAACAATCGGATTAGATTAGCATAATTTTAATTGGCGATCTTCTGTACATAAAGAGTAGAGTTCGAGAGATCTGAGATCCGTTCCCTATTCCTCCAGATTTAAGCTTGGTCTTAAATCTCGAGAAGAGTCGTGATCTCGCTTGGTCGAGATCATCGCTGCAGCGATTACTTCCTTCGTGAAGTAAGACCTTTGATCATTTATCCGTCAACCGGATCTGATCCGCCGTGGTCCACGGATATTAACGTCCCCGACACAAGCAAAGTTCCTACGCAAGCAGAGGGTGATAAACGTCCGTTGCGGTGTTTGACAAGAGTCGTATCTTTTGTATTTTTATTGTATAAGAAGATCTTATAAAAAGATCAACTTCTTATTTGAGTTTATTGTAAATGATTAAAGTTGTAATAGATTCATTCACAATGAAAACAACGATTTTTGACCCAAATAAGTTGGCGACCACAGTGGGAGCTAATAACTTCGCTGCCGAAGTTATCATGCCGCAACCACGGATCTGGATCCCGGTTTACGAAGAGGTCGAGTACGAGTTCGACCAACTAAAGTACGAGGAGTATCTGTCGACTTCCTCCTCCAAATCCTCTGTCCCTCACAAGCGTAGAAAGATCAAAACCCCCGTTACTGCGGTAGCTGCACATTACAATGCCCCTCCGGCCTCCAACGAAGCCGGATTTATAGATCTGGACTCCTCCTCAATCAAGGAGATAACCGACGTAGCCGCGCCAACTTTATCGAAGAGGGCACGCCAAAGACAACGCCAACGACTTGCGCGCCGATTTACTAAGGCTTTGGATCCTGTCGACGGGATTAGCTATGAGGCGGATTTGAAACGCAGAAGGCACCGAGTGCCCCAGCAGCAAATAAATGGCCTCTCCTCTAAACCAATAGCGAATGAGTGGATCCAATTCAAACGGACCCGCTCAACCCTTGAGGAGCACATTCAGAAGTGTCGCGCCTTGATTGCGCACGCGAGAATTCTCATGCGAGAAGTGCAGAAGCTGAAACAAAAAGAGGTGATCAAGAAGCTACCGAAACCACGCCAAGTCTGGAAACCAAAGTTCAAAACTGCGTCGACAAAAAGTCAAACAGTGCCCGGAACTGCCAAAATATGCAAACCACCATCTGGTGGCTCGGCCAAAACCGAGCCACCAAATGGTGGCTCGGCCTAAGCCGAGCCACCAATTGGTGGTTTGTACTGGTTCTCGTCCGGTTCTGTTCGATTTGCATCCAGTTCGGTTCGGCTCACACCTGGCTCGGTTCGATTCGCACCCGGTTCACCTCCCGCAGTCCTGTTTAAGCCTCCGGCGGCCCCTGTTTCTATCCCGATGAACCACACACCTCCGACAGTACCCCGTGGCAGTGTGGGCTTGTCCCGTTTCAAGATGAGGATGGCGGATCACCGGGGTCCTTTACGCAAAGATCGAGGCAAATTTCCGATCAAAGAATGCTTAAGTCCGGTGACTGCACCCTAAGCGACTCGTCGAGCTAGGGGTCATGCACGCCCTCGCAATAATTTCAAGCCTTCTCATAAAAGGAAAACTCTGGTTTCCACCCGCCTGGGGGTGTATATCCAAAACCAGGAGCCTGTTAAGATCCTGCGCTCCTAAAAACGTAGTTCTAAACACGTGACTCTTGAAAATGCTAATAAAGCGACAAATCACCTGAAAGAAACATATTCATCTGACAATGACAACGTTATAACATGGAAGTCATGTCAACACACGATAGGTTGCTCCGGTCATCTGACCGATGAGTTGTACTATCGGGCTGGGGGTATGAACAAGTCTCGGAAGAGATATACCCGAGAAATAAAATCTCATTGCCCATGCGTCGAACTTATCAGGGTTGTATTATCAGCGTGTAGCTGCCCCAAGACCGCTACGCAGAGGGTCTCGGTATTCAAGAGGATCTCTAACAGAATGGCAAAGTCGAAGCCAAGGCGTTTCCGTAAGAAACAATCGGCCGTTCAAGGTGATGAACTTCCAGAAGTCACAATAAATATGGTTGATAAGGGAAAGTCGATTCGACCTTCTACTTCTGACCCCTCGTATCACATAGTCTAACTCGGCTACGCGCAGGGACTATTAGACGTAGGGACTATCAAAGAATGTAGAGAGGGTTATCCTCGGATGATGAAGCATCAGATGCTAACTCTGCAGTCGCTTCTGACAATACGATATCTAGCCCAGGATAATCCTACGAAGTATTTATGATTAACACTAAGGAAGCAACTAAAATGGTTAAGGATGATCTAGCCAAGAAGAAGCAAGCATTTAAATTTGAAATGGAAATGGCTGTGTTGTGGATGAGGGAAGAGCATGACCAACAGATCCGAGCCTTGTCGAATCAGCTAGGTGAATCCAGTCGTCGCAACAATGTTAGCCAAGCAGCTAGCGATTCAGACGTGGATGAATACATCAATGCTGATGACCATCCCATTGACCAGAACGCTAGGGGTAGTCCCACTAAAAATAACGACACTGGGGGTGGTCCCACCGAAAACGACAACACTGGGGGTGGCCCCATTGTTCCTCTTAAGAATCATCCAAAGCCCGATACGAGCGAGGATGAGAAAATAAAAGATCTCGAGAGCAAAATCAACGCTCTGATGTCCGCTCGAGAGGTGAAAAGGACCGGCATTCCATGTCCCTATCCAAGAGAGTGGGATTCAATAGCATACCTGACGAAGTTCAACTTGATTAACTTCACGCCATTTGATGGGAAAGATTTGCCTACTCAACACCTGATCTACTTCAAATCCCACTTGGGTATGATCTCAGGCAACGAAGCCTTGATGGTTCGATCATTCGTTGGCACCCTTCGTGGGCTCGCCTTCGATTGGTACCGCCGTCTTAAGCCTGCAAGCATCAACAGCTAGGAAGACATGGAGTTTCTATTCCTCGCTCACTTCTTTGATGATGTCGCCGAGGTATCAATCAGAACACTCTTCGATGAGAAACAGGAAGACGACGAGACGGTCGACGACTTTGTTAAACGCTTCTAGAATAAGGTAACGAATTGCCGAGATCCGATCACGGAGGATTTTATTCTACAAACCTTTCACAAAAACCTCTCCTTGGACGTGTTAGAAGTTATAGGAGTAGCACCGTCCGATACCTGGAATGAGTTGAAGATGCATGGAGAGCGGGCCGAACGCTTTCTCCGAAGGAAGGAGGCCGAGAGGAGCCAACCGACGGCCAATCCTCCAAACTCGAACTTCGCCTCCCGTGGTAAGGGCAAGGTACCAATAGCAGTTATCGACGTTAATCAGACGTCGTAACAACAACCTAGAAGACAGCAAAAGACTTCGGATCTGAGACTCTAAAAAGAGTACTCCTTCAAGGACGAAGATGTTCCAGCTATTTTCTAGTCCCTCCTTGAAAATAACAAGATCAAGCTACCACCTATCCCAGATCAGGAGGAAGCTGATAATACTACGGATTCGAAGTACTATGCGTACCATAGGAGGATCCTTCATCCTACCAAGGCTTGCTTTGCTCTCAAGAATAGCATCCAAACCTTGGTTGAAGCCGGCGTTATATCGATCAATTAAGTAGAATGAAGACTCCGACAAGTATAAGAGTATAAACTGCTTCTCAAAACTCCGACAAGTATAAGAGTATAAATTGCTCCTTCACACTCCGAAGAGTATACGAGTATAAACTGCTTCTCAATACTCCAATAGGTATATGAGTCTAAACTGTTTCCTACCTTTGACGAGAAGTTCCTGGAGAATTTTTATACATAATATTCTTAAGGATAACTCGGTCATGTAACTGAGTACAATGTCAGACCCAGTTTCGCAAAGGAAGCTGGGGATGGATGATTCATGTAACGGGAAGTTCTCGAAAGAATGCTATATGTAATTTTCTTAGGGATAACCCGATCATTACGAACAAAGTGATAAACACTAAACCACCACTGCGATTTCTGAACACTTTTTTGCTTAGACGAGATTTGATCACTTCGTTGGATTAATCTTCCCTCACAAAACTCACATTGGTGCTTGACGACTCACAGCCTTCCACCATAAAACCCCTCACTGATCAAATTAATCGATAGTGGGTCTACTAAAATTCTTTCCAGTTTAATCCATTCAAACTTCCGCTATGTTCATGCACTCAACAATTTCATGGTTAGAGTCTGGATATAATGCTTGGAATTTTGATCTGTCCATCCTTGACGAGTTATCAAACCTCTTCGTGTTAAGTCCTTATCACTTGACACCAAGAACCCCTACTGAGTGATTTGTACAAGTCAATACTCCTATTATGATTTGTACTCCCACTCCCACTGTTCACTTGGTCAAACCTTCCTACAGTTAGGACCACAGTCAAAATCCCCTCTCGATTTCTTCAATAAACGAGAGGTCCACAAATCGAGTGATCAAACCTATAAAAGTTAGGGTCATCTCACACTCCCACTCTCACTTGGACAAACCTTCTTATAGTTAGGACTAAAACCAAAATCCTCTCTCGATTCCTTCCATGAACGAGAGGTCCACATTCAAACCGAGTGATCAAACCTTCCTACAGTTAGGATCATCTTAAACTCCCGCTTGGTCAAACCTTCCTACAGTAAGGACCAAAACCATAATTCACTTTTGATAAACGAGAAATCCATCATTAATTCGGTAATCAAACCATCCGACAGTTATGGTTATCCGAATCTTTTTGATTCTCAGAGTGGAGATCCCACTCTTAGTTTCACCTTCTCGGATTCTTAAAGTGGAGATCCCACTTTGAGTTGCCTTTTGCAACTGGAGATAGAATATAAAATTCTTTCTCTTTAGATTTAGGAGATAGAATATAAAATTCTTCCTCTCCCATATCGGGTTCGTCTTTGCCCCAAGAGAAGACACCATTTTTTCAACTCCCAAAATCCGAGCCTCACACGGGGAATTTTATCCCGAATCCTGAGCAGGGATAATTCAACTCCTAACACGTGTTGTCGGTTTAGTCTTTCACCGATTGAAAAAGATACTAGAATACCAGTCTGGGGTATATTATCCCGAAACCTAAGTAGGAATGAGCCAGCGCTTAACCCGAGTTGCTGGGTGGTTCGTTCCCGTAAAAACGATCGAGTCTACGTATTCAACATCGTAGCAACAAAAATCCATGCCTTTTATGCGTAGGGAATTTTATCCCGAATCCTGAGCAGAGATAAGTCAATGCCTAACACACATTGCCGGTTAGTTCTTAACCGTAAAAAGAATAGAAGCCCACATATTTGACATTATGGCAGGTTGTTATTCATAATGCCAAAATCCGTGCTTCACACGCACAGGGAATTTTATCCCGAAACCTAAGTAGGGATAAGTCAGCGCCTAACACGTGTTACCGATTTAGTCTTTTACTGATTGAAAACGACACCGAATACCAGTCTGGGGTATGTTATCCCGAAATCTAAGTAGGGATGAGTCAGTGCTTAACCCGCGTTGCTGGATGTAAAAATGACCATGTCTACATATTCAGCATCGTAGCAACAAAAATCCATGCCTTTTATACATGGGGAATTTTATCCCAAATCCTGAGCAGAGATAAGTCAATTCCTAACACGCGTTGCCGGTTAGTTCCTTAACTGTAAAAAGAACAAAAGTTCACATATTCGATATTATGACAGGTTGTTATTCATAATGTCAAAATCCGTGCTTCACGCGCACGGGGAATTTTATCCCAAAACCTAAGTAGGGATAAGTCAGCGCCTAACACGCAGTGCCGGTTTAGTCTTTTACTAATTAAAAAAGATACCAGAATCCAAGTCTAGGGCTTTTCATCCCGAAGCCTAAGTAGGGATGAGTTAGCGCTTAACCTGCATTGCTGTGTGGTTCGTTCTCATAAAAACGACCAAGTCTACGTATTCAGTATCGTAGCAACAAAAATCCATGCCTTTTATGCGTGGAGAATTTTATCCTGAATCCTGAGCAGGGATAAGTCAGCGACTAACACGCGTTGCTGGGTAGTCTATTCCCATGAGAAAGACGAGGTCTACATATTCAATATCGTAGCACTAAGAGAGTTAACTCTCTTCGCACAACGTCACATGCGGAATGGACTTAAAAAATCCACTTGCTAGCCCGATTCAAACGGTAATCGGTAAAGGTACATCAAATCAGTTAAAGGCTGAGGATTTGCCAAAAATCCTAAGTCTATGCCTAACACACATCGCCGTTTAGTCTTTTCACATGAGAAAGATGAAGTCTACGTATTCAATATCGTAGCACTAAGAGAGTTAACTATTCTAGCACAACATTACGTGCGGAACGGCTTAAATAATTCGCACGCTAGCCCGACTCAAATGGTAATCGGTAAAGGCTCATCAAACCCATTAATGGCTGAGAGTTTGCCAAAAATCCTATATATACGAAAGTCACTGACGCACCAGCCCCATTAGTTGGTCTCGTGACTTGGGCATCCAATAAATTCGGGATAAGATCCACACATACAGATGAATCAGTTTTAAATAGTTGGTCCTGCAGCCCAATATTTGGGACCGCCACGCTCCAATGCCTTAAGTGCTTAAACTGTATAGACTCCAGCAAACGCACGAATATAAACTGTGTTAACGCCGGACAACATATTACAGTAAAGGCCGATGCTGGTCGACACATCGAAAATTTCGCTAAAATAAGGCAAAGGATGATTCCAGGATGTTTAATCGCATTCAGATATGAATTTTTAACAAAGATGATTAGTTCAAAGTCAACTCAACGATAAGAGCTAAATTTGAAAACTGACGTATCAACTTCAATCCAAGATTTCGACAACGGTCAGACGATAAACGCAGCACCTGAAGAACTTCATCTATTTGACAAAATACTAAATAGACTGAAGGCTGAAGAAGTCAAGAATTGAAGTAGTTCATAGGTCCTTCGACACTGACTGAAGGTGGGGGTATCTGTAGGCTTCTAAAAATGCCTATATGTATCCAAAGCATCCCAGATTCCTCTATAAAAAAATAAGTCTGAAATACTTTGGAGGCTGTATCTGTAGGCGTCTAAAAATGCCTATAGGTATTCACACACAGCTCGAGATAGAAAGAAGGTGATGAACGCCATTATCTAAGTCTAAGAGGATTATCTAACGCCGATGAACACATGAAGCGAAACGGCAAGTCGAGTGGTCCGCGTGCTCACCGGCCACCACCAAGTAGCTCACACGCTCATCAGCCACTAAATCGGCGAACCAAGTGGCCCGTGTGCTCACCGGCCACCATCAAGTGACCCGCACGCTCATCAGCCACCAAATCAGCGAACCAAATGGCCCGCATGCTCACCGGCCACTACCAATTGGCCCGCACGCTCATCGGCCACTAAAACAGCGTACAGATCAATGAAACGATAAAATACGCATAACGACGGAACGAGTCAAACCCGAGAAAACCAAGCAAGCCGCTGGTGGTCGGATCACGTCAAAATGATCCTGTCGGGCCAGTGGCTCGGCCCAAGGCCGAGCCACCATTTGGTGGCCCGGCCAGGCCGAGCCACCGGGTGACGTTTCGACCAGATTTGATCATGTTTCGGTTTTGACGGTTTTTTAGGGATTTGTTTGTTCCTGAACGTCCTAACTGATCTGATACTGTGGTTATTCAGTTCTCAACTGAAGATAAGGAGGAATCACTCGTTCTTATCCAAATACCCGCTCTCGAAGCTTATAAATAGGAGCTCGAGTGCTCATTTCACCAGGGCTGGATATCAAGAGGGCGAAATGCTGCCGAATTGGAGAGTGGGGCCACGAATTTACAGCAAAGGTTAGCAGATCTTGGCGATCTTTTATGCATAAAGAGTAGAGTTCGAGAGATCTGAGACTCGTTCCCTATTCCTCTGGATTTGAGCTTGGTCTTAAATCTCGAGAAGAGCCGTGATCTCGCTTGGTCGAGATCATCGCTGCAGTGATTATTTCCTTTGTGAAGTAAGATCTTTGATCATTTATCTGTCAACCGGATCTGATCCGTGACGGTCCACGGATATTAACATCCCCGGCACAGGCAAAATTCCCACTCAAGCAATGGGTGATGAACGTCTGTTGCGCTGTTTGACAAGAGTCGTATCTTTTGTATTTTCATTGTATAAGAAGATCTTATAAAAAGATCAACTTCTTATTTGAGTTTATTTTAAACGATTAAAGTTGTAATAGATTCAATCATAATGAAAACTGTGGTTTTTGACCCAAACAACACAGAGGCGAGCTCTGTGTGTCTTGGATTGAAGAGATCGTTGACTTATAATCTCTTTTGTCAGAGCGTTGTGAAGATCGTCATTTTGTAATCTTCAACCTAGCTCTTTAAAATGTGGCCGGGTATCGTTAGATTGAAACTCCCACTGTTGATTGTGAAGGTTGTTGAATCGGAGATTTCGTTGGTTGTCATGAAGGTTGTTAGATGGTAACCTTTCTCGATCTACGTAAAAATCTTCCAATTATAGCCTTCATCTGTTAACGTGAAAGTCGTCCACTAGTAGAAAAACGACCAAACTAGACGGAAATTTCCGTCTAGGTTGGTGTATAATCCGTCTAGGTTGGCTTGTCTAGACGGAATTCCGTCTAGGTAGATTGGTTTATTCTGTTTCCGTCTAGTTTGGAGCAAACTAGACGGAATTCCGTCTATATTGTCAAACTAGACGGATACCAACCTAGACGGAAGTAACATTTCCGTCTAGGTTGACAAACTAGACGGAAACCCGTCTAGGTAGTCTACCTAGACGGCTTTCCGTCTAGGTAATTAACCTAGACGGATTTCCGTCTAGGTTGTCAACCTAGACGGATTTCCGTCTAGGTTGATTATTACAACCTAGACGGAATTTCCGTCTAGTGTGGATCAGTATAGACGGAATTCCGTCTACGTTGCTATTTTTCCAGCAAAAAAAATATATTATAATTTGTATTTCCCTGTACAATTACACCAATACATTACATACAATAAATATTGTATATATGAATACATCCAACCATCCAAATATAATCAAGATTTTAGACAATTCCATTCAAACCCAAAAATATTCAAATCCAACATAATGCACAGATCCAGCCAATAATATAATCAATTCCAGCATAATAAACAAATCCAACTATCTACTTCAAAATATGCATCAACCAAGACCGTCTAATATATACATCCAACACGCATATAAGTATTGTTATAACAGATAAAGTTGTTCATTGCATTAAAAATATACAAAAAACCTCATGAACCTCATCGGTCGTCGTCGTCGGCAGTATCTCTATCCCGGTGACGAGAACGTGTGCTGCTCCCTCCAATATCTCCACTCTGAATGGTCAATTGAATAATCATTAAAGGGTGTTTAATACATATTAAATATAAATGAATTTATTATTTTAAGAAAAAAATAAGGTACCTGAGTGCTGCTTTGACCAGCACCGGAATTATCGCCAAGCGAGCTTATAATCCGTATAACACCACCAAACGCGCCATGAGGAATCGCACCGCTTAAATATTGCATGACATACCCCAGGAGATCATCCATCGAGTTCGCCGTCAGCGCAACTTTTGTCATCTCATTAGTCACCTGGATATGTAGCTCCGAGTCAATCTTGTCAAGCAAATATGCAGAGATACGTGCGACAAATGGCATAGCCTGGAACCGAGGCGGGGCTGCTCCCATGGATGTAAATGGTGTGGAGGAGGATGCTGTGGATGACCTCATGCTTACGCCGGGTGAAGCTCCAACACCATGCAGAGGATATCTCCCTCTCCTATGAAGCCGTGGGATATCTATCCATGATTTGTCAGGAATTACCCTCATCTGTAAATTATATATAATTATTAACTACGACAAATCACACAACTACTAGTAACATTCATGGACTTTATACATACAACACAAATCTAACATACGTTCATATATCATTTAACAATATAAATTTAGTTTTACATAAAATATATTTGAAACGTACGTAGAAACTAATTACACTAATTGATCGGCTGTCATAGGAAGGCTTCTATCCATTAAGAATATAGTAGTGCTTACATCCAACTTCATATACTTTGTATATTTTCATTTCTTGAAAATTTCGGCAGCACCTACCCGCTGTTCTCCCTGTACACTGTGCGGATGTTATTATGCGTATCAGCAATAGCCCGAAACGCAGAACAACATACGCTTATTGTACACGGAGAACAACGAATACGTGCTGCCAAAACTTCCAAGAATGAAAATATACAAAGTATACAAAGTTGGATGTATGCACTACTATATTCCTAACCCGTCCGAGAAGGACAGATCCAATAATTA
>BQKN01064258.1:442040-459844 GCA_022839385.1 Asparagus kiusianus
ACACACACACACGCATATCTTGAAGATGTTTGTCGAGGTTAATTATGCTGATTGGAACGACCGGGTTTTGTGCTTCAGGAATGCCGTTGGGGTATATGGCTTGCTTGGGAATAGAGATCCTCTACGTCCTTAGTTGTAGAAAAACTCTACAATTCACTAATCAAATCTTCTTACTTAATGGATCCGATGAATAACATTAATCATTAAAATTATATAATAAATATTGAATTGTTACACCCACTGAGATAAACCAATAGTATTAGCCCACATATAGCTAATTTGTAGGCTTTCTCTGAATCAATATTATAGAGAATCTGAATCCTTTTTTGGTGGTTAAGCTTGCTCGAATGACCCGTTCTTTTTTGGTTTGGGGAAAGAATGCCCGCATAATAGACGATTACAAATATTTGCATATATAAATCATTCCGAATTAGAAATTGGCTGTGGGGTAGACATTTGGGCTGGGCCTATCCAATAGTATTGGTTTCAAACCTTCAGTCCACGTGTCCTTGTCGGCTGCAAGCCTCCAAACCCTTTCCCCTATGTCAAGTTATTGACAAAATATGGCTTGTTTGACATTTTTCATGCCATAAATTTGGGATTGCTACAAACAATAAATGTACTATATCTAATTTCATAAAATTATTTGATTTCATCCAAAGTTGCGATTTTAGTTACATCTTCATGTGCAACCAAACTTTGCTGGATTTTACCACTCATGCAACTCTTTAATACCCATGGCAAACATACAAAATTTTAGGTATAGATTTTGTCTTTAGGCCCAAAGTTTTACCCTAATTTAACCTAAGTATTTTTATTTTTCTTCTTTTTTTTTGAGAAAATTATTTTTCTTCTTAAAACTAATCAACTTTCTCTTTTTATATTTAAACTCAAATTGTATAATTCATAGTTAAACTATATTATATTTATATTTTTAGAAGGTAAAAACCCTAAAATGCCCCTATATCTCCTCAAAACTCTCTCTCTCTCTCTCTCTCTCTAACATATGAAATTAAAGTCAAAATTATGCAATTAAAATCAAAATATTAGTTCATATTAATTGTAATAAACAATTATGAGAAATCATGAGGAAAATTGTGATGAAGAAAATGACAATTTAATGCAATAATTGTCCCAAATGCTTATGTGAATTTATTATATACTACAAATGTAGGAGTGGAAGATTTGAGAAAATTTATACTTTAAATAACTAAAAATAGTTGAATCTTCACCAAATTTAAATATTTAAATATTAGGAATCGTTATGGTGTGCCTCAAATACTAGACCTGAATCACCTGAACTTGGATTCTTGGGCTCGGTGATTTCAGTTAGATTTTAACATGATCGAGATTAACAAGTTGTTGCTACGTGAATTGGTTAAGGAACAGTGTTTTGGTTCCCCAAATTACTACACAACATGGAGTACTATTGGCAGTTGAGATAGAAACAAAAGTTTATATGGGTTTAATTTTCTATTGGCTGTTGGTATATGAGATAGTAAAATCAAATCATATCAGAGCATGGTATTCCTTTGCCCAACTTATCCAACAACTCGTCTCACATAATTGGTTGGAGAATCTTTTGATCATAACCTAAAACTATGATGATGGGTGTATCATAAGTTTCAGTTCGGCCGAAGCCGTAATTCTTTGTTTTAGTTTGGCGTAAGCCCTAACCCTTTGAGGCCGTGAGAAGAAAATCGGTTTTTGGTATAGCTTTCTTTTGTATTTTTTTTAATAGAGATTGTATCTGGTCCACCCAACAAAAAGGCGCACCATCAAGTGAAAGAATGGATAGTTCTTTATTAAAGCTGCTGAAAATTAATCCATCTGATGATAGCAGGCTGAAGCAATAGATTCAAGAGGTTTCTTACTTGGCTCTCTATTTGGTTAACTCTACATGTATTAGAGATTGTTAGATAGACTAAGTGCTTTCTGGGGTATGATTTAGGATTGAGTAATTGAGAAATCTCCACATTGTATTCCTCACAATTTAGTAAACCTATTCTTCTCTTTCACCCACAGATGTAGGCTACAAGCTGGGCCACGTATATCTGTGTGTTTTTGTGTTCTCCATATTTTTTGAGTTTTCGTGTGATTGATATCAGTGTTGGGATTCAACCCAATATTTTTGGGTGGCCTATTGATTAATAGTAAGGTCCATGTTGCATTCTCTTTGCAACAAAAGTGGATGGGAGGCTGACCCCACTTGGACTAGAAAAAGAAATTCATGATTTATTTATATGCACATGTCATTCATCACCCTGAGATTAGTTTTTTTACAGCTATAGTAACCCAAGTACAGATTGTTGAGGGGTTGCACGAATTTGAGGGGAGAGAGAGAAAAGGAGAGAGGAAGAGAGAAAAGTTGAGATTTCGGATAACTCAATTATCTGATTGCAATGATTCAAAAGTCTGTTAGATATTTTGTTAAGAAAAGACAATTTTGCCTTCATGAATAGTAATAAATTTTTATAATTAAAACATGTTTTAATTAGCAATTAAAACTATGTGTAACGGCTATATAATTATGGGGAACGTTACAAAATTTATGACGAACGTTACGGAATTAATGACGAACGTTACGGAATTAATTACGGGTTTTGTAATGTCTTTTCCAACCCTATATATATATCCGTATGTTGAGCTTAAAATCATAAGAAAAAATATACAACAAGTTTCTCTTGTTTTTCTTCTCTCCCCTACATATTATTTTTATCTACATCTTAGTTTTATTTTATGGGCAACTTTCTTCATCTGAGCTGAAGCTCTGCACTCTCGTCCGAGTGCAAAGGCCGGCCGTTTCCGGGGGCTTTTACCGCTAGGGGGAGAGAACCATCTGCGCCAGGACGATAGGCGGGTTCTCAATCTTCTAGGGCAGTGAATACACGACTGCTCCCGATCAGGCCAGTTTTAATTATTTATTTTTTCGGATTTATTTTTGCTATAATCTTATTTATTTGATAAATTTCCAACAAAGTCATTGTCTTCAGAACAACGACGCCTTAAAGGATAAGGCATTAATTTCTCTGCGGGTGTTAGAGATTTATGGTGAGACGGGTTTTAGAATTTTAGTGCCCTAGAGCTAAGCTGTATTTTTCTCTTGTGATTTGATCCTCAAGTTCAGATATAACTTCAAAGGATTGTACTCTCGATTGATAGTGGAATATTATTCTCTAAATTTCCCCGTGGACATAGGCACAATTTGCCGAACCACATTAAATCTTGGTGTTTGCTTGTTTGTGATATTTTCATTGGTGTCGTTATTCGTTTAGTGTTTAATTCCGTAGATTAATCTCCATAAAATCCCTAACAAGTGGTATCAGAGCCATGTTTCGAAGTGTGCTTTGTTTGATGGAAAAGATGGAGAGTTTCGACACAATGATGAAATTGGATGGTTCTAATTGGCAAGTATGGAAGTCCAAGATGAAAGATATTCTATATTGTAAAGATTTACATGACCTCATTAAGGGAGATGAAGCTAAGCCAAAAAAATGACTGATAAAGAATGGGAGAAACAACACAGGAGGGTGATTGATTATATTCGGATATGGATCGACGTTAGTATGTTTCATTATGTACCGAGTGAGACTAATGCAAAGTCTCTTTGGAATAAGCTTGAAGGATCTCTACGAGAAGAAGACCGTGAGAAACAAGACATTTATTATGAGACGATTAGTGAACTTAAAATTCAAAGAAGGAAGCAATATAGCAGGGAACTTGAATGAGTTTAAGAACTTGATTAATTTGTTAGCCACCATGAAGATGACTATCGATGATGAGTTATATGCTTTATTGTTATTGAGTTCTTTGCTAGACAGTTGGGAGACGACGGTTGTAACGGTCAGCAATGCAACTCCAGATGGTGTGTTATGAGTATTGTTACTAGTAGTCTATTCAATGAGGAGACTTAGAGGAAGTCTACCAGCATAAATAACGCACATGCACTTATCACAGAGAACAGGGGCAATAGCAGGTATAGGGATCAATCCAGAGGTCGTGGCACATCTAAGGGCATCAAAATCTAAAAGGAGAGGTTGCTTTCATTATGGGAAGCCGAGTCATATCAAGAAGAATTGTTGGGCATGGAAGAAAGAGCAAGCTGGAAACAAAGATAAAAAGAAATATGAGAAGAAAAAAGCAGATAGTGATACTACAGCTACTTTGTCTGATACTGATGTTATTCTCTGTTTTCGTCAAAAATTGTTTTTTTATTGTATAACTCATTACAACTTTGATCGTTACAATAACTTTAAAAAGATCGGTCTTTTTATAAGACCTTTACACAATGAAAATAAAAGATACAATTCTTTTAAAAATAAATGCAAGATCCGTTTATCGTCTCCTGCTTGCGTGGGTGTCTTCGTCGGTGCCGGGGTTTATCCATGGACGACTGTCGATCAGATCCGGTTGTTGAAAATTCGGCAGAGCTCCGCCTTCGCCGAGAAAGTATTTGATTTGAAGCGCTGAGATCGACCAAGCGAAATCAGTAGCTCTTCTTGAGATCAAGACCAAGCCTGATCTTAAGGAAATAGGAGAAACAGGCGTCGGATCTCTCGAACTCTCCTTCTTTATGCCGAAGAACTCGCCAAGATCTGTCAACCCTCGCTGAAATTCGTGCTCCTTTGACTCCTCAATCCGGCAGTACCTTCTCCTCTTGATAATTAATCCCCCCTTTAAAATGAGCCCCAGAGCCCGTATTTATAGGTTTCGGTTGGGGGGGTTTTGAATAAGAATGAATGATTTGGCCTTATCTTTAGTCAATAACGGCCTAACCACGTTTGTCGATGATATCTAGACAGTTAAGAACCCCTAAAACAGATAAATCCTGAGAAAATTGCTCAAAACCGTCAAAAACGCATCTGGGAGTCAAACCTGCGCAAAACAGCCCGCCGACCCGCGGGGGCGCGGGTCGGCTTGGTCCGACCCCCGCCATCGCGGGTTGGACTTGGCCGACCCACGCCGCCACGGGTCGGCCTTGGCCGACCAGCACGAGCGCGGGTCGGCTTGGTCCGACCCACGTCACCGCAGCTCGGACTTGGCCGACCCGTGCGGTCGCGGGGGTTTGGTTTTTTTGCCGAGTTCTTTGGTGTTTTTTCGATTTTTTGGGACTTGTATTTTCCAACATTTTTTGTGTTTGACCGTCTTGTTTACTTGTACGATTTGCTAACTTGTTTCATGTGCTCGTTAACTTCTTTACGGCACTTGGAACTGACTGATAAGTGCAAGTTGACTGACGAGTGCATTCGGTCGTTTGGAGTTGATCGACACGTGCGAGCTGATTGACGCGTGCGAGCTGATTAACTCGCGCGAACTGACTGAAGTACGCGCATTAACTGATGCGTGCGAACTGATTGATGTGCACGTTGACCGACGTGCGCGATCTGGTTGACGTGAACCTTCTTGATTCATCCACTCTTTGATTTGAGTTGTATTCGAGGACCTATAGGTAATTTTTGACGCCTATAGATACCCCCTCCAAAGTATTTCAGTCTCATTCTTTTATAGATGAGTCTGAAATGCTTTAGATGTGATAGACCCCCACCTTCAATCGGTGCCATATGACCTATAACTGGCTTCAGTTCTTGACTTCTCCACTTTTCAGTCTATTCAGTGTTTTGTCGAATGGATAAAGTTCTTCCGGTTCTACGTTTATCGTCTGACCGTTGTCGAAATCTCGAACTGATGTTGGTGAGTTGATTTTTGCTCGTGTTATTGAGTCGACTTTGAACCAATTAGTTGTATTGTAACGCGTTGATCGGCGTTGACCCTGGGCTACGCGTTGATCGGCGTTAACCTTAGGGTTTTGTATCGATCGGTGTTAACATAGTTTATACTCGTACGTTTGCTGGAGTCTACACAGTTTAAGCTCTTAAGGCGTTGGAGCATGACAGTCTCAAATGTTGGGGCTACAGGACCAACTATTAAAGCTGATTCATCTGTAAATATAGATCTTATCCTGAAGTCGTTGGATGACCAAGTCATGAGACCAACTAATGAAGCTGATGCGTCATTGACTTGCATTTATAAAATTTTTAGCAAATTCTCAGCCATCAACAGGTTTGATGAGCCTTTACCGACTACCGTTTGAGTCGGACTAGCATGCAGATTGTTTAAATCCGTTCTGCACATAACGTTGTGCTAAAAGAGTTAACTCTTTTAGTGCTACGATATTGAATACGTAGACTTCGTCTTTCTCCTGTGAAAAGACTAAATAGCAACGTGTATCAGACATAGACTTAGGATTTTTGGTAAATCCTCAGCCATCAACGGGTTTGATGAGCCTTTACTGACTACCGTTTGAGCCGGGCTTGCATGCGGATTGTTTAAGTTCGTTCCGCATGTAACGTTATGCTAAGAAAGTTAACTCTCTTAGTGATACGATATTGAATACATAGACTTTGTCCTTCCTATGGGAATAGACTACCCGACAATGCGTGTTAGACGCTGACTTATCCCTACTTAGGCTTCGGGATAAAATTCCCCAGACTGGAATTCTGGTGTCTTTTTCAATCGGTGAAAGACTAAATCGGTAATGCGTGTTAGGCGCTGACTTATCCCTACTTAGGGTTCAGGATAAAATTTTCCGTGCGTGTAAGGCACGGATTTTACCGTTATGAATAACATGCCACAATATTGAATATGTGGGCTTTTGTTCTTTTTACAGTTAAGAACTAACCGGCAACGCGTGTTAGGCATTGACTTATCCCTGCTCAGAATTCGGGATAAATCTCCCCACGCATAAAAGGTATGGATTTTTGTTGCTACGATACCGAATACTTAGACTCGGTCGTTTTTACGGGAACGAACCACCCAGCAACGCGTGTTAAGTGCTAACTTATCCCTACTTAGGCTTCGGGATTAAATAACCCAGACTTGAATTCTGGTATCGTTTTCAATCGATGAAAGACTAAACCGACAACGCATGTTAGGCGTTGACTTATCCCTACTTAGGATTCAGGATAAAATTCCTCATGCATAAAAGGCATGGATTTTTGTTGCTACGATGCTGAATATTTAGACTTAGTCATTTTTTTACGGGAACGAACCACTCAGCAACGCGGGTTAACCGCTGACTTATCCCTACTTAAGCTTCAGGGTAAAATGTCCCAGACTGGATTCTTGTGTCTTTTTTAATTGGTGAAAGACTAAACCAGCAACGCATGTTAGGCGTTGACTTATCCCTACTTAGGATTCGAGATAAAATTCCCCGCACGTGTAAGGCACGGATTTTGGGAGTTGAAAAAAGTGGTGTCTTCTCTAGGAGCAAAGACGAACCCGATACGGGAGAGGAAGAATTTTATATTCTATCTCCCAAAACTAAAGAGGAAGAATTTTATATTCTACCTCCAGTCACAAAAGGAAACTCAAAGTGGGATCTCCACTTTAAGAATTCAGTAAGGTAAAACTATGAGTGGGATCTCCACTTCGAGAATCAAAAAGATTCGAATAATCCTAATTGTCGGAATGTTTGATTATCGAACTAAAAGGTGGGTTTTTCATTTATCGAGAGTGAATTATGGTTTTGATCCTTACTGTAGAAAGGTTTGACCAAGCGGGAGTTTAAGATGATCCTAACTGTAGGAAGGTTTGATCACTCGATTTGAAAGTGGACATCTCATTCATGGAAGGAATCAAGAGGGGATTTTGGTTTTGGTCTTAACTATAAGAAGGTTTGACCAAGTGAGAGTGAGAGTGTGAGATGACCCTAACTTTTATAGTTTTGATCACTCGATTTGTGGACCTCTCATTTATTAAAGGAATCGAGAGAGGATTTTGATTGTGGTCTTAACTGTAGGAAGATTTGACCAAGTGAAAAGTGAGAGTGGAAGTATAAATTACAATGGGAGTGTTAATTCGTACAAATCACTCAAAGAGGGTTCCTAGTGTTAAGTGGCCAATACTTAACACGGAGGGGTTTGAGAATTATCAATGATCGGGAGATTAAAATTCCGAGTACTATGTCTGGAATCTAACAATGGGAGTGTTGAGTGCACAGATGTAGTGAGAGTTTGAATGGGAGTTTCGTGAGGGAAAATTGATCCAACGAAGTAATCAAATCTCGTCTCAGCAAAAGAGTGTTCGTAAGTCACAGTGGGAGTTTAGTGTTTATCACTTTGTTCGTAATGATCGGGTTATCCCTAAGAAAATTACATGTAGGATTCTTCCGGGAACTTCCCGTTACACAAATCATCCACCCCCAGCTTCCTTTGCAGAACTGGGTCTGACCTTATACTCAGTTACATGATCGGGTTATCCTTAAGAATATTACGTATAAAAATTCTCCAGGAACTTCCCGTCAAGAGTGGGAAACAGTTTAGACTCGTATACATATTAGAGTATTGAGAAGCAGTTTATACTCGTATACTCTTCGTAGTGTCGCCATTCTCATTTGGCTTATCCCAGCATTATGACGCCGGCTTCAACCAAGGTTTGGATGCTATTCTTAAGAGCAAAACAATCCTTGGTGGGATGAAGGACCCTCCTGTGGTACGCACAGTACTTTGGATCCGCCGTGTTGTCAGCTTCCTCCTGATTTGTGATAGTTGGTCAAACCTTCCTACAGTTAGGACCACAGTCAAAATCTCCTCTTGATTCTTTCCATGAACGAGAGGCCCACTTTCAAATCGAGTGATCAAACATTCTTATAGTTAGGATCACCTCAAACTCTCGTTTCGTCAAACCTTCCTACAGTTAGGGCCAAAACCATAATTCATTTTCGATAAACGAAAAACCTACCTTTAGTTCGATAATCAAACCTTTCGACAGTTAGGATTATCCGAATCTTTTTGATTCTCAGAGTGGAGATCCTACTCTTAGTTTCGTATTCCCGGATTCTCAAAATGGAGATCCCACTTGGAGTTTCCTTTTGCAACTAGAGATAGAATATAAAATTCTTCCTCTTCAGCTTTGGGAGATAGAATATAAAATTCTTCCTCTCCCGTTTCGGGTTCGTCTTTGCCCCAAGAGAAGACACCATCCTTCAACTCTATAATCCGTGCCTTTCGCGCACGGAGAATTTTATCCCGAAGCCTAAGTAGGGATAAGTCAATACCTAACACGTGTTGCCGGTTTAGTCTTTCACCGATTGAAAAAGATACCAGAATCCAGTCTAGGGAATTTTATCCCGAAGCCTAAGTAAGGAAAGTCAGCGCTTAACCCGCGTTACCGGGTGGTTCGTTCCTATAAAAACGACCGAGTCTACGTATTCAGCATCGTAGCAACAAAAATCCATGCATTTTATGCATGAGGAATTTTATCCCGAAACCTAAGTAGGGATAAGTCAACGCCTAACACGCGTTGTCGGTTAGTTCTTAACTGTAAAAAGAACAAAAGCCCACATATTCGACATTGTGGCAGGTTGTTGTTCATAACGCCAAAATCCGTGCTTCACACGTACGGGGAATTTTATCCCGAATCCTGAGCAGGGATAAGTCAATGCGTAACACGTGTTGCCGGTTAGTTCTTAACCGTAAAAAAATGAAAGCCCACATATTAAACATTGTGGCAGGTTGTTATTCATAACGCCAAAATCCGTGCTTCACACGCACGGGGAATTTTATCCCGAATCCTAAGTAGGGATAAGTCGACGCCTAACACGTGTTGCCGGTCAGTCTTTTACCGTAAAAAGGATAAAAACCCATATATTCAATATTGTGGCAGGTTGTTATTAATAACACCAAAATCCGTGCCTTACATGCGCGGGGAATTTTATCTCGAATTCTAAGCAAGGATAAGTCAATACCTGACACGCATTGCCGGTTTAGTCATTTACCGATTGAAGAAGACACCAGAGTACATGTCTGGGGACTTTTATCCCGAAGCCTAAGTAGGAATAAGTCAACGTTTGATACGCGTTGCTATTTAGTCTTTTCACAGGAGAAAGACGAAGTCTACATATTCAATATCGTAGCACTAAAAAGGTTAACTCTTTTGGCATAACGTCACATGCGGAACAAACTTAAACAATCCGCATGCTAGCACGACTCAAACGGTAGTCGGTAAAGGCTTATCAAATCCGTTGATGGCTGAGAATTTGCCAAAAATTCTATAAAAGCGAGTCATTGACGTATTAGCTTCATTAGTTGGTCTCATGACTTGAGCATCCAACAACTTCGGGATAAGATCCGTACATGCAGATGAATCAGCTTTAATAGTTGGTCCTGCAGCCCAACATTTGGGACCGCCACGCTCTAACGTTTTAAGAGCTTAAACTGTGTAGACTCCAGCAAACGTACGAGTATAAACTATGTTAACGCCGGTCAACGCGTTATAACTAAAGTCAACGCCGGACAACGCATTACAGTGAAGGTCGATGCTGGTCGACACATCAGCAATTTCACCAAAATAAGGTAAAAGATGACTCCAAGGATTTTAATTACAATCAGATATGAATTCCTGACGAAGATGATCAGTTCAAAGTCAACTCAATGGCACGAGCTAAGTTCAGAAACTTACACACCAATCTCAGTTTAAGATTTCGATAGCGGTCAGACGATAAACGCAGCACCGGAAGAACTTCATCTATTCGACGAAACAATGAATAGATTGAAGACTAAAGAAGTTAAGAATTGAGATAGTTCAAGGTCACTCTACGAAATTGAGGAGATGGCCTATCATATCCAAAGCATTCCAGACTCCTCTATAAAAGAATGAATCTGAAATACTTTAAAGGGGATATCTGTAGGCGTCTAAAAATACATATGGGTGTCCGCACACAGCTCGAGACGGAGAGAAGACGATGAATGTCGTTATCAGAGTCTAAGAGGATTATCTGACGTTGACAAGTGCCTGATGCAAAACAGCAAACCGAGTAGCCTGCACGCTTATCAATCAGCTCGCGCGCGTCCATCAACACGCGCGCATCAATCAGCTCGCGCGCATCAATCAACGCACGTCCGACAATCAGTTCGTGCGCGTCGGTCAACACGCGTGCATCAATCAACACACGCGTATATTAACTAACGCGATTTCGACAGTCAATCCCGCAACGAAGCATGCAAGTCAACAAGACGGTCAAACACGTAAAACGGTGGAAAATACAAGTCCCGGAAGAGTCGAAAAACCAAAAGAAAGTGTTAGGCTTCGGAACCCGCGCCGGCGCGGGTCGGCCGAAACCGACCCGCACCAGCGCGGGTCAGCTTTGGCCGACCCGCGGCTTGGCGGGTCGGTCATGGTACCCTATTTTTTCTTCTTCCTTCCTCAGGTTCGGTTCCAGCTCCTCAAAAATTTCGGTTTCCCCATGTTTGGCTTTCTTTTAGACTATTTGGGACCCAATTTTATATTTTGGGTGATTTCGCAACATTTCGCATATTTTCAAGCTATTCGGGACCCAATTTCGTATTTTGGGTGATTTCGCGGCATTTTAGCCTACTTTTGGAATATTCGGAGTCCAAATTCATATTTTCAATCGTTTTACGGCGTTTTCGCCTATTATCGGAATATTCGAGAGCCAATCTTATATTTCCGGATAGCTTTGAAGCGTTCCACTAACTCCAACGGGCACATGAGTCTAAACTGTTTCCCATTTTTGATAGGAAGTTCCTAGAGAATATTACATATAATAATTCTTAAGGATAACCTGGCAACCTCCGACGGGTACACGAGGCTAAACTAATTCCCGAAACTCCCAGGAGCATACGAGTATAAACTGGTTCTCCTCAGGTTATTGCGAAACCCTAAGATTAACGCCGGTCAACGCGTTACAATAAGGGTCAATGCCGATCGATTCAAAACCCTAAGGTCAACGACGGTCAACGTGTAGCCCTAGGTCAATATCGGTCAACGCGTTGCTATGAGAGTCAACATCAATCGATACGAAACCCTAAGGCCAATGTCGGTCAACGCGTAGCCCTAGGTCAACACCGGTCAACACATTGCGATGAGAGTCAACGCCGATCGATATGAAACCCTAAGGCCAACGTCGGTCAACACGTAGCCCTAGGTCAACGCCGATCAACGCGTAGCCCTAGGTCAACGCTGGTTAACGCGTTGCGATAAGAGTCAACGCCGATCGATTCAAAACCCTAAGGTCAACGCCGGTCAACGTGTAGCCCTAGGTTAACGCCGGTCAACGCGTTACGATGAGAGTCAACGCCGATCGATACAAAACCCTAAGGCCAACGTCGGTCAACGCGTAGCCTTAGGTTAACGTCGGTCAATGCCGGTCAACGCGTTACGATGAGAGTCAACGCCGATTGATACGAAACCCTAAGGCCAACGATGGTCAACGCGTAGCCCTAGGTCAATGCCAGTCAACGCGTTGCGATGAGAGTCAACACGTCGCGATGAGAATCAACGCTGATCGACACGAAACCCTAAGGTCAACACCGGTCAACGCGTAGCCCTAGGTCAACACTGATCGACGCGTTGCGATGTAGATAATTAATCCAAAAGTCAACTCAATGACACATCAACAAAAATCTACTCATAAATTCCGGTTCAAGGCTTCAATAACGGTCAAACGATAAACGCAGCACCGGGAAAATTTTTAGCTATTCGACAAAATACAGAATATGCTGAAATATGAAGAAGTCAAGAATCGAAACTATCTGTAGGCCCTTTAACACCGACTAAAGGTGGGGATCCATCATATCCAAAACATTTCAGACTCCTCTATAAAAGAATGAGGCTGAAACACTTTGGAGGGGGTATCTGTAGGCGTCTAAAATTGCTTGTGAGAGCCGCACGAAACTCGAAGCAATGAGTGGACGAGTCAAGAAGATTCACCTAATCAGCTCACGCGCGTCGGTCAGCGCACACGCACCATTAGACCCGTGCACATCGATCAGCGTGCCCACGTCAAATCATCTCGTGCACGTCGGCCAGCGCCCGCACGTCAAATCATCTCATGCGCGTCGGTCAGCGCCTGCACGTCAAATCATCTCGTGCGCGTCGGTCAGCGCCTGCACGTCAAATAATCTCGTGCGTGTCGGTCAGTGCGCGCACTTCAAATCATCTCGTGGGCGTCAATCAAACGCGCGCACGTCAAACTAGCTCGTGCGTGCCGATCAACGCGTGCACGCCAATCAACCCGCGCACATCGATCAACACGCGTACGTTAACCAACGCACGTTCGACGGTCAATTGCGCAATAAAGCGTACAAGTCAACAAGTCGACCAAATACGCGAAATGACAAAAAGAGGAAAGTACAAGTCTTGGAAAGAAACGCGACACGTACAACAAATCAGTGAATTGACCAAAAAGTTCAGCAGAAGCGACGAACATGCGCTAGCACAGGACAGAACAAACCGACCCGCACAAGCACGGGTCGGATCAGTCTGACCCGCGCAAGCGTGGCTCTGATTGCATCCGACCCGCGCAAGCACGGGTCGGTTGATTCCGACCCACGCCGCGCAGTCTGAGACCCGAAACATATTTTGACGGTTTTAAATTGGTTTTTTGTAGTATTTGTCTGTTCCAGGGGTTCCTAACTGCCTTAATATCATCCCCAAACGTGATTAGGCTGTTGTTAACTGAAGATAGAGTCAAATTACTTGTTCTCATCCAAATAACCGCATCTGAGGCCTATAAATATGAGCCAAAGGCCTCCATTTAGCAGATCTGGAATTTTATCAAGAGGACGAGGTGCTGCTGGATTGAAGAGTGAAGGAGCACGAAATTTTAGCAAAGATCAACGAGATCCCGGCAAACTTCAGTATTGAAGAGGAGACATTCGAAGGATCCGAAGCCCTACACGTCCGTTCTTTGAGATTAGGTGTTTGTGTCAAAAGTTGTCTTTTCCATTGCTTTCGAACCTGTTACACCGTTTATCGATTACAAGTTCAAACTGAAAAAAAAGTTAATCTTTTTATAAGATCTTCTTACAACGAAAAAAATAAAGATTACAACTTTATCAAACAAAACGCAATAGTAGTTTATCTCCCGCTGCTTTGCGGGGATCTTTGCCTGTGCCGAGGACGCGTTAGTCCGTGGACCGCCGCAGATCAAACCCGATAGACAATTAATTACGCTCTTGTTTCACGAAGGAAACAATTCCGGAAGCGACAATCACGACCAAGCAAGATTGTGGCTCTTCTCGAGATTAAAACCAAGTTTAATCCGGAGGAAAGAAGGGGAAAGAATCACAAACCTTTCGAAGGACTTTCTTTATGAAAGTGTTGGCCAAGACCTGATGATTCTCCTCTGAAATTCGTGGTTAACTGGATAATTTGACAGCACATCGCCTTCTCAATTTCAGATCATCTTAAAAGAAGACCCTAGGCTTCTATTTATAAGCCTTTGGAGAGGTCCTTTTGAATAAGAATTGGTGTTTAAACGTTATCTGCAGTTAATAACCACTTAAACGCGTCTAGGGATAACCTTAAAACAATTAGGGAGGTTCTGGGATGAAAAAATCCTTAAAAATCATCGAAATCCGTGTTTGGGGAGGTTTTGTACTCAATAAGAGTCCTGGTGGCTCGGAACTGTGCAAGTTACCATTTGGTGGCTCGCATGGGAGCGAGCCACCATTTGGTGGCTCGCATGGGTGCGAGACACCAAATGGTGGCTCGCTTGGGTGCGAGCCACCATTTGGTGACTCGCGCCTACGCGGGCCTCTGAATGGTTTTTCGTTCATCTTTTTGATATTTTCGCGATTCGTGATTCCTCCAATTCCCTTGTTTTTGTGCACGCTTCATCGCTTCGTTGACTTGTGCATTCCATTAATCCATTTCATACACTTACTGATGTTGGATAAATTCTCTCGACCTGGATGATAACGTTTATCGTCTTCTCCTTGTCTTAAACTGTGTTTGAGGTCCTATGGGTAATTTTTAACACCTACAAAGATATCCTCTTTCAGAGTATTCTTTGCTGACTGAAGAGGGGGAGCCAGAGAGCATTCATGAGGCACAAACTAATAAAGACAATGATAGATGGTTTCAGGCTATGCAGGAAGAGATGAGGTCTCTCCAGAAGAACGATACTTATGAGTTTGTGGATTTATCGAAGGACAAAAAAGCCTTGAAGAACAAGTAGCTATTCAAGTTAAAGAAGAATGGCCACAAAGAGATTCAGAAATACAAAGCCAGATTTGTGGTGAAAATCTTTGGTCAGAAAAAGACATTGATTTTGATAAGATTTTTTTACCGGATGTGAAGATGACGTCTATTAGAGTTATCTTGGGGTTAGCAGCTAGTTTGGATCTTGAGATTGAGCAACTTAACGTGAAAACTACATTTCATCATGGTGATTTGGAGGAGGAGTTCTACATGGAGTAGCCGGAGGGTTTTCAAGTGAACAAAAAAGAACACAGTATATGTAGGTTGAAAAGAAGAGTCTCCATGGTTTGAAGCAGGTACCTAGGCAATGGTATAAAAAAATTTAACTATTTCATGTTGAGTCTGGCTACTAGAGGATAGTTGTAGGTTCTTGTGTATATTTCAGGAGATTTTTAGATTCTAACTTCATTATCCTTTTGCTTTATGTGGACGATATGTTGATTATTAGTCAGGACAGTCTAATGATCGGTGGGCTAAAGAATGAGTTATTTAAATCTCTTGATATGAAGGATTTGGGCTCGACACAGTGCATTCTTGGTATAGATATTGCTCGTGACAGGAAAGCCAGAAAGTTGTGGTTATCACAGGAGAAATATGTTGAAGGGTTGCTTGATAGATTCACAATAAAAGATGCTACTTCTCTTGCAAGTCATTTGAAGCTTCGCAAGAAGTTATGCCCGACTACATATGAGGAAAAGAGTGAGATGGAGAATATTCCTTACTCTTCAACTGTAGGGAGTTTGATGTATACTATGGTTTACACTCGGTCAAAAATTGTTTATGCAGTTGGTATTGTGAGCAGGTTTCTTTCTAATCCAAGAAAAGTGTATTGGGAAGGTGTAAAGTAAATCTTAGAATATTTAAAAAGTAGTTCTAGATTTTGTTTGAGTTTTGGAGATTCGAATGCAGTATTACATGGTTTTGCAGATGCGATACGGCAGGTGATCTCGATCACATGAAGTTTATCTCAGGTTAGTTGTTCACTTTTGTAGGGGGAGCTGTATCTTGGCAGTCCAGGTTGCAGAAGTGAGTAGCTTCGTCTATAATAGAGACAAAATATATTACAGCTACAGAAGTTTGTAAGGAAATGGCTTGGTTAAGAAGATTTATATAGGAATTAGGTTTGCCGCAGGATAATTATCAAGTTTTTATTGATAGTCAGAGTGCTCTTGATTTGAGCAAGATTCTACATTTTACTCCAGGACAAAACATATTGATGTGAGATATCATTGGCTTAGAGAGGCTGCTAAGAAAGAGGAGCTAAATCTACAGAAGGTTCACACAGATAAAAATCTAGTAGATTTATTAACGCATGATGTTTCTAGAGAGAAGACCGAGTTCTATCGGTAATTGGCCGGCATGAACTCTCAGTGAGGAGTCATAGATTGACATACCCACTCATTGGGCTGTAGGAGGAGAATGTTGAGATGAAGCCCAATATTTTTGGGTGGCCGATTGATTAATAATAAGGCCCATGTTGCATTCTATTTGCAACAAAAGTGGATGGGAGGCTGACCCCACTTCGACTAGGAAAAGGAATTCATGATTCCTTTATATGCATGTGTCATCTATCAGCCTGAGATGGGTTTTTTTTTTTTTTTTTTTTGCTACAGTAACCCGAGAAAAGTTTGTTGAGGGGCTGCACGAATTTTGTGGGGAGAGAGAAAAGGAGAGAGAGAGAGAGAGAGAGAGAGAGAGAGAGAGGTTGAGATTCTAGATAGCTCGGTTGTCCGATTGCAGTGATTCAAAAGTCGTTATTTTCAGAACAACAACATTGTCGAGAGTATGATGTTGACTTCTCTGCAAGAGTTGGAGATTTATGGTGAGAAGGGTTTTAGGATTTTGGTACCCTAGAGGTAATGCTCTATTTTTCTCTTGTAATTTGATCCTCAAGTTCAGGTGTAATTTTGAGGGATTGTACTCTCGATTGATAGTAAAATATTGCTCTCTAAATTTCCCCATGAACGTAGGCACTATTTGTCGAACCACATTAAATTATGGTGTTTTCTTGTGAGTGGTAATTTCATTGGTGCAGTTATTTGTTTAGTGTTTAATTTCGCAGATTAATCTCTATAAAATTCTGAACAATTAGTTTTTCCTAAAATTTTGTCATAACAAAAATTAAGGGGGTTGAGGAGTATTTAATAAGCTTATGAGAGTTGAAGAATGAAATAAGAGAGCAAATGAGATGGGAGAGAATTAAATGGAAAAAGAAAGGGGAAAATAAGGATTTTTTAATAGTTTTTTGGAAGTGTGTTTGAGATTTGAATTTAAAGATAAATACACAAAATTGATTGGGTCTAAAGAGACAAAGATAAGTAATTGAATTTAAACATAAATCATAGTAAACATTTGAGTCTAAAAAGAAAAACCGTAAATTCATTACACGCATCAAAATGCAATCTACAAACCAAACAATATCTTAGTGCACATACATCTATGCGTCATCAGACTAGAAATCTAAGACATCATCTATTATTCAGAGGTAAATTATCACTCAAAGCAATTGATCGTTTACAGTTGGTGCTAAATTCTCATCACTTGGAGCACACAAAGGAATTGACAGGCTATCTTTCACTGTGATAAACTTTTCAAAAGAAATCTCAACTGTAGAAATAGCAGACTATTACGTGTAAGCACACTACATGATTTACATACAAAAGTATATGTTTAACTAATAATTTGCAAGGCCAAACTAACATGTCACAAGTTTTTTTTTTTTTTGCAAGAAATAATATGTCACCACTTTATTCCTAACAAAAGGAGAAAACGGAAAATTTTAGGTTAAGCTTATATATATA
>BQKN01064258.1:469844-486161 GCA_022839385.1 Asparagus kiusianus
ATTTCCTAATTTTTTTTACGATCCGCTCCGTTGAACTTGATCTACACGTTCTTAAACCCAAACACAGCAATTTTGGGGTAAACCCATCGTGTTTTGACCCTTTATCCACTCGCTGCAATTTTAACGGTTTCGAATGTATAGAACTTTTTGCACGGCTCAACGAATGGTCAAAACACAACAGGTTCACCCCAAAATTGGTGTGTTTGGGTTTAAGAACGTGTAGATCAAGTTTAACGGAGCGGATCACAAAAAAAATTTAGGAAATGATGTGATTTTAGGCCGCGTCCTTAGATGGGAGCCTAGGGTGTCACCTTAGATTATATATACATATATATATAGAGAGAGAGAGAGTATATTGAAAACTTAGTGAGGTTAGGAAAATTTTCCATCATCTTTTGTCTTTCTATATTCTAGAACTTTCTAAAGCATATCATAGAGCTTACTAATTAAATATCTTTTACTTTGCATATTATAAAAGATAAAAAATAAAATAAAAAGTTATTTTCCATATAAATAAATACAAAAGTAATTAGAATTTTAATATAATATTCTGATATGTATATTATATATTGAAAGTGTATATCTAACTAATTAGTTTTAAATTAATAAATATACTAGTATAAAGATGAAATATGAAAAAATAGACTTTTTTAATGACATATCTGGGAAAATTACCTCTATAATCAAAATAGAATATATTTCATAGTTAATTTCGAGTAAGGTGAAATAAAATATTGAATATTAAATGAAAAAAATATTATAAAAAGATCATGGAAATATCTATGATACTTTTATAGCTAATTTCTTAATGACATGTCTAGGAAAAATATGTTGTTACTCAAATAGAAATATATTTCATAACCAATTTTAAATAAGGTAAGATAAACTATTGAATATGAAATAGTAAAATATCATTAAAAAATTGTAGAAATCTGTGATATTTTTAGGGTATTAAAATGACTCAGTTTATATAAAATTAAAATAATCAATTTTTAATATCGGTCGCACGTGCAATAATGCTAGTGTGCTTGTGTGATGAATAGGGGTATGCTTGGTACCAAGCACCAAATTCGGTGCTTGGTAATGATGTGACCAATTCTCATCCACTAATTTAATGGGTGGATAATCAAGTGGGACCATTTTTAATTAGACACATTTAAATGTATGGATGGGATGAAATCAGATCGCTACCAAGCACCAATTTGTACTTGATATTAAGCATACTCATTTTTCTTACACATGTACGTATGTGCATGTATATGTAGTAAAGGAATCCTAAGGTGTCACCTTAAATTCAATTTAAAGATGCACCTCTTAATGCATGTATTAGACTATTACAATGGATGCTCTTCATTCGTCATAATCTAAATATCTCAAAACATCTGTAAAATAAAAAACATAATATTATTTCAATACTTCTAAATCATCCCATACTGTGCAGTTGCATCATAAACGTGAAAAAACTTTGCAGTTAATTTCAAATCAGTCTATGCTACGCAAATGGCATCCACAAAAAATAAAACAAGGAAACTTAGGGTTGCATGATGTTTCTTACTGTAGGGTACGGCCACTTGGAATGCTGTTGCCACCATTGCTTCAACACAGAGGTGGTATCTCCCGGCAACTTTCCCGCCCTCCTCTTCCTTAATATCTCCTCTCTCACATCTTCTATCCTCGACCTAAATCCCTAAAAACAAACATCGAAAAAAGGCTTACGGTATTTTATCAAATGTACTAGTCAATGGCTAAGAGTAATTAAAATATGAGAGTATTTATACACACCTGTTTAAGTTCAATCTTGAGCTCTTGTCTGACTCTCTCCATCAAGGATCGCTCGGATTCAGTGGGAAGAAGAGGACCGAATCCCATCATATCGTTCCCATCGAACCCCATGTCAAGAGGTATTTCCGGGTGAAACTCGTCTTCGTCGTCTGACATTGTTGCTCCTGTTCCTTCGTCAAGAGTCGCACCTGCGAAAAAAAGATAACATTAAGTTATGTAAACTGCTCCTGACTAGCTTTTGTGTACATGGGGAACTAATGATATACATAAGGTATGAAAATTACAACTTCTTTTTTGGTGTGCCTACTCGATAATTTGTAAACTAGTGAACGTTTTCACCATTATTTGGTGAAATTTTTTCTCCTGAAGTATATGATATTGTGTATAGTCGTCATAAGAAAGATTATTCCAACCAACTTTCTCAAGCCTATAAAAACATAGCAAGTGTTGAAAAGACTATAAAAACTTAGAAGCACTACATGTTTGGTTCACAAAATCTAATTGTGGTAGAATATATGATCTTGAAACATAATTAATTAAGCATCTACTAATCTGTCACCCCATCATTTATGTGGAAAAGCGATCATAGCTATGCTACATAAATGATATATAATGAACGTCGTTGACGTTTGACCGTTAATTTGTAAACAAGTCAATAAAATATATTTCAATTATAAGAAAATGGCTTGTCCAATTGAAAAAAGAAGCGATAATAGAGAGGATCCAAATTTATAACTGACAGTAAGAAGTTTAATATATATATATATATGTACATACACAGATCGGTTGCAAGCGTGAGGAGAGAGCTATAATTATTTTTTCCCTACCTAATAACTTTATCTTACAAAATAAAAAATTGATGTCCATTAGCAGTTACATACATAAGTATTAATCTCATCAACACATAGAATACAAAGTACAATTTAGCAATTGTGATGATATATATATATATATATATATATATATATATCTGCTTCAACGCAAAAGGAAAGTAAGTTCTCTATCCTCAAAAAATTTACGGAATGCAAAAGGCAACCACCAGAAAGAGCAGCTCCCTTAGATAGTGGAAGGCTTTTGGCAACCAGAAGAGAGCTTAAGCTCACCAAGCATTCCCCTTTCGCCTACTTGCCACCTAACATAACTATACTAACATCCCATTGGGCCCCACCTCCATCCACCATCCTTCCTCAACCAACAACCCATAAAAACAAAACACCAACAAAAGCTGCGACCCAACAAAGATAATTAAAGCGGCTGCCTTTGCCCCGTCCACGGACGAGGAAGAAGACACCACTCCTATAACTTTTTTTGTTTTTTAAAAAATGTAAAATATTTATATTACCCCAACACCAAAACCTAAGAAGAAGAAGAAGAAGAAAAAGACGAATTATTACCAGTGATTTCTTGGAAGGACTGCTCGATCTCCCTGCAAGCCATCACAGCTTCTACGGCGTGAATACGGACGTGCTGCTGCAACTGCTCGCGGAACGAGCACAGCACAAACAAATACTGCGCCTGTTGGCAGAAAAAAGGAATAAAGAAAAACAAAACTCGATCCCCTAACTAAATTAATCAAGTAAATTAAAGCTTTAGAGTTTTTAAAATTGGTGGTTAGCGCTCACGAGGAACGAGTCGAGCTCCTGTTTATCCTGAGGCGAGAGAATAGCGCGGTGATGCGCTGCGTACGACCGCAACAGGTGGTGGGAATTCGCCAGCTGCGCGTCGATCAGGGGTAGATGGTCAACGGGAGTGGCGACTCGTAGGCAGCCGATGTGGGCCCCGAGCACCTGCTCCCACAGCGGGTGGACCGCCATCTCGGCCTTCAGCATCCTCTGCTGCTCCTCCTCGGCCGCTGCCATGAGCGACGACGAACACTCTCCTCCTCCTCCCCCGGCCATCTCCATCCCTAGTCCTTGATCGCTCTGCATCATTTTCCTCCTAGAAAAAAAAAAACCTGATTTGGGCCACTCTTTCTATATGTTAGAAGGAGGGTGGAGACATGGAGGACCACCGACGGTTCTTTTAAGGGAAGTGCGTGGAGAGCTTTCGGAGGGAGAGATTAGGGTTGAGAGGGGTCGGAGACAAATAGGATAATGAGAGGACGACCTGTTGCTATAAGGAGAGGAAAAAGAGCACATGGGAAAGAAAAAGGGGGAGGATGGAGAGAGAGAGAGAGAGGGAGGGAGGGAGGGAGGGAATCCTATTTCATTTTTGGAGAAAAAGAAGGTGTGGAATCATTATCTCCATGATTTTGTGGATTTTCCCACTATATTCTTTTGGTTAAGGACCACAAGCTACTGTTATTGGTAGTGTGCAGTTCTTTTGGCACCTTGAACCTTAAATTGTTTTGTTTTAGGCCCGGTAACTTTAAGAGTACTGCTACAGTAACGCAAAATAGGGGATCTTGACTGGTCGTGAGGTGTCGTCTCCCTGTCCCGAGATAAACAGTGCATCTCGAGACAAGGATGCGACATCTCACTTGTCCCACTCAAGGTCCTCTATTTTAGGGTCCCTGGGGTATTTTTCTAACTTTAAACCCACAAACAATTTTCAACAATTTCTACTTGTTGCAAAGACCTCGTTAAGGAGGCTCCAGAGTCAAGAACAAAACAGGACATATATTCATAATTAATTACGTGCAAAAAAAAAGAGTTCTACTACTAAAAAATAACATATGGTATGGAAAGTTCCAGGGTTAAGAGGAAATTTGTTGAGCTTGAGGTGCTCGATAAAAGCAGTTTCCGCTTTCCCTTGGTTAGCTCCTTGATTTTTTATTAAATAATTAGTAAGTTTGGTTGATTAGTATCCACTAACGGGGGTTAGTTGTATTGCTGCTAACATTGCCTTTGGGTGGGGTAGCTCACGTCTTTTTTTTTTTTTTTGTCTTTTCTTTTAATTTTTTATATAAGTTGATTGTTAGTACGTATATTGTTTTAGCTAGCTTTTTCCACCCGCAAATAATTTTTAAAGGTGGAGTCGTGTCGACTTGTAGTGAGGGTTAAGTCAGATGTTTCCAGTTCGATCGGAAGAGTATACAGTGGTGTACTTGTTGCTGATGATAGTACTGTGGACCTTTTTCTGTTACCATATGGAAATTAGAGATTATTGTGCTCACAGTGGTATGTGTTTGGGGTAGTTTAAGGAGATTAATCCGCGGAACTAAACACTAAACGAATAACCGCACCAATAAAAACAATCACAAGCAAGCAAACATCAAGATTTAACAGGGTTCGGTAAATCGCGCCTATGTCCACGGGGAAATCCAGAGAGAAATATTTTACTATGAATCAAGAGTATAATCCCTCTAAGTTACACCTGAACTTGAGGATTAAATCACAAGAGAAAGATATGTTACCTCTAGGGCACCAAAACCCTAAAACATGTCTCACCAAAAATCTCCAACTCCCATGGAGAAATCAGTACAGTACCCTCGACGGTGTCGTCGTTCTGAAGACAACGGTTTTTGAATCACTGCAATCGGACATCTGAGCTATCCGGAATCTGAACTTTTATCTCTCTTTTTCTCTCTCCTCGTGGCACTGTAGCAAACTTGTGGTTAATGTAGCAGCGAAGTACTGTTCACCCAAAAATTGTTCATATAAAAATTAATCTCAGGGCTCTCTTATATAGAATTCTCCAAATCTATTCCTATTTTAAATAGATCATTCAAATCCTCTTCTAAATAGAGTTATAATCCATGTAGACTTCTTATAGATAGAATTCTAATTCATGTAGACCTCCTCATGTGGGCCTCATCTTAGGCTGGACCCACAGCAATCTCCCCCTCCAACCCAATGAGGGGATATGCCAATCTTTAATTCCTCAACGGGAGTTCATGTCGGCCAATCGCCAACACAACTCGGTCTTCTCTTTGGAAATGGTCTTCATTAAAAAATCTGCTGGATTTTCATCTGTGTGAATCTTCTGTAACTTTAGCTCCTCTTTCTTAATAGATTCTCTAAGCCAATAATATCTTACATCAATGTGTTTCGTTCAGGAATGGAATGTAGAATTCTTACTCAAATCAAGAGCACTTTGACTATCAATGAAGATTTGATAATTGTCCTGCTGTAAGCCTAACTCCTGCAGAAATCTTCTCAACCAAATCATCTCTTTACCGGCTTCTGTAATTGTAATATATTCCACCTCTGTTGTAGATAAAGCAACACACTTCTACAACCTGGACTGTCAAGATACCGCTCCCCTATAAAAGTTAACAACCAACCTGAGGTAGACTTCTTGTGATCGAGATCACCTGCCATATCCCCATCTACAAAACCATGTAATACTACCTTCAAACTTCCAAAACTCAAACACAATCTGAAACTACCTTTTAAATATTTTAAGATCCACTTTACACCTTCCCAATAAATTTTTCCTACATTAGAAAGAAACCTGCTCACAACGCCAACTGCATGAGCTATATCTGGCCGAGTGCAGACCATAGCATACATCAAACTCCCTACAGTTGAAGAGTAAGGAATACTCTCCATCTTACTCTTTTCCTCATCTGTAGTCGGGCAAAATTTCTTGTTAAGCTTCAAATGACCTGCAAGAGGAGTACTGACTGACTTGACATCTTTTATGTTGAATCTATTAAGTAACCGTTCAGCATATTTCTCCTGTGATAATCATAATTTCCTAGCTTTCCTGTCACGAGCAATATCCATACTAAGAATCCGTTGTGCCGAGCCTAAATCCTTCATGTCAAAAGATTTAAATAACTCCTTCTTTAGCCCACCGATTATTTGACTATCCTAACCAACAATCAACATATCGTCTACATAAAGTAAAAGGATAATGAAACTAGAATCTGGAATTCTCCTGAAATATACACACGGATCTGAAATTGTCCTCTGGTAGCCATGACTCAACATAAAAGAATTAAATTTCTTGTACCACTGCCTGGTTGCCTGTTTTAAACTATAGAGGCTCTTCTTCAACCTACAAACTATGTGTTCTTTTCGCTTCACTTCAAAACCCTCTGGCTGCTCCATGTAGATCTCCTCCTCCAAATCACCATGAAAGAATGCAGACTTCACATCAAGCTGCTCAACTTGAGGTCTAAACTAGTTAATAACCCCAAGATAACTCTAATGGACGTCATCTTCGCAACCAGTGAAAAAATCTCATCAAAATCAATGCCCTTTTTTTGACTAAAGTCTTTCACCACTAATCTGGCTTTGTATTTTTGAATCTCTTTGTAGTCATCCTTCTTTAACTTGAACACCCACTTATTCTTCAAAGTTTTTATGTCCTTCGGCAAATCTACCAACTCATAAGTATCGTTCTTCTCAAGAGACTTCATCTCTTCCTTCATAGACTGGAACCATCTGTCCTTGTTTTTATGAGTATGTGCCTCCTAAAAGATTTCTAGCTCCCCCTCTTCTGTCAACAAAGAATACTCTGAAAGAGGATATCTCGTGGATGGTCGATGCTCTCTAGCTGATCTCCTAAGTTGTGGCTCTGCAAACTCCTGCTGATGGTGATGCTCCCCTGTTGAGGAGCCTTCTGGTCATGATCCTGATCACCATCTCTATGCTCTGGTGTCTGACCATCATCATCAATATCATCATCATTCACCTACTCTATATCTATAGGATGTAACTGTACTAGAGACGAAATGGGTGTTATATCTGGAATCTCACTAGCAACACTCTGACTGCTCTACTCTCCCGAGATTTGCAATAGTCTGATCCTCCTGAAAAATCACACCTGCTCATCTGATAATTTTTCTTTTTTCTGGATCCCATAGTTTATAACCGAACTCATCTTCTCTATAACCAAGAAAGATGCAAAGAACTGCTCTATCATCAAGCTTGTCTCTTCTCCTTTGGAATATGTGCAAACGCCTTGCAATCAAACACCTTCAGATGAGAATAAAAAATATCTTTTCCAGACCAAACTCTCTCTGGAATATCAAAACCCAAAAGAAATAAAGGAGACCTATTGATTATGTAGCATGTAGTGCGAACAACTTCAGCCCAAAAACTCTTAGATAACTTTGTCATCTTCAACATGCATCTGACTTTCTCCATAATAGTCCCGTTGTACCTCTCTGCAACTCCATTACGCTTCGGTATGCCTGGCTCTTTCCTCTGATACCGAATACCATGTTTGGAGCAATAATCTCTAAACTCAATGAAAGTGTACTCTCCTCCATTATCGGTGTGCAAACACTTCAACTTCTTTCCTGTCTGTGTTTCTACCATGGCATGAAATTACTGGAAGACTGAAAACACTTGATCCATTCTCCTCAACAAGAAGACCCACATTTTCCGTAATGCATCATCAATAAATATGACAAAATACTTATTGCTACCCAAGGACTCCACCTTAATAAGACCACAAACGTTAGAATAAATCAAATCTAGGATATTATCTTTTCTTAGAAGGCTTATTAAAAGAAACTCTATGTTGTTTACCAAATAAACAATAATCATAAGGGGTGAGTGAGGAACCTTTAGCAAAGAAAATGAGAGACTTATTTGCTAATATCTGCAAACCTTTCCCGCTCATGTGCCCGAGCTAAACTGAGAGTGTACCGTCTTGAGCCACACTCAAAGAATCATATGAAGCCTTCGCTTGAGTCTTGTATAAATTGTAACATACACTTCCTCTAGCCACCATAAGAGAGCCTTTGGTGATTTTACATTTTCCTCCACCAAATTGAATTTCATATCCCATTCGATCCAAAGCAAGACCCGAAATTAAGTTGAGCTGCAAATTAAGAACATGCCGTCCATTCTTTAAGATCCATGTGCATCAGATATCTGTGTGCAAGTGTATATCACCAAGTCCTATAATCTTCGAGTAGCTGGTATTGCCCATCTCATATTGCCAAAGTCACCTGCTTTACATGATGTGAAAAGGTCTTGATTGGAGGTAGCATGACATGTAGCTCCTGTATCCACTATCCACTCAGAATTCTGACTTGTAACATGCATACAGTCTTCTTCCCTACAAATAAGAATAACATCAGCCTTAGACAAAGTAGTTGTAGTGTCACTGTCAGCTTTCTTCTTCTCATCTTTCTTTTCATCTTTGCTCCCAGCTTGCTCTTTCTTTAATGCCCAATAATTCTTCTTGATATGACTTGGCTTCCCACAATAAAAGCAACATCTTCCTTTAGACTTTGATCTACCCTTGGATGTGCCACGATATCTGGACTGGTCCCTGTACATGTTCTTGCCCCTGTTCTCTGTGACAAGTGCCTGTGAGTTATCTGTGTTGGTAGACTTCCTCCTAATCTCCTCATTGAATAAACTGCTAGTAATTATACTCATCGATAACACACCGTCTGGAGCTGCGTTGCTGACTATCACAACTAGTGTCTCCCAACTGTATGGCAAATAACCCAATAGCAATAAGCCTGTAGCTCATCATCGATAGTCATCTTCATGGTAACTAACTGATTAATCAAACTCTTGAACTCATTTAAGTGTCCTGCTATGTTGCTTCCTTCTTTGATTTTTAAGTTCACCAACCGTCTCATAATAAACGTCTTGTTTCCCACGGTCTTCTGCTCATAGAGATCCTCAAGCTTCTTCCAAAAAGACTTCACATTAGTCTCACCCGATACATGATGAAACACACTGACGTCGATCCACATCCGAATATAACCGATCGCCTTCCTGTGTTGTTTCTCCTATTCTTTATCAGTCATCTTTTCAGACTCGGCTTCATCTCTCTCAATAGGGTCATGTAAATCTTTACAATACAAAATATCTTCCATCTTGGACTTTTATACTTGCCAATTGGAACCATCCAATTTTATCATTGTGCCAAAACTCTCCATCTTTTCCATCCCAAAGTACACCTCGAACCAGAGCTCTGATACCACTTGTTGGGGATTTTAAGGAGATTAATTTGCGGAACTAAACACTAAACGAATAACGATACCAATAAAAAATATCACAAGCAAACAAACACCAAGATTTAACATAGTTCGGTAAATCGTGCCTACGTTCACTGGGCAATCCAGAGAGAAATATTTCACTATGAATTAAGAGTACAATCCCTCCAAGTTACACCTGAACTTGAAGATTAAATCACAAGAGAAAGATATAGTGTTACCTCTAGGGCACTAAAACCCTAAAAAATGTCACACTAAAATCTCCAACTCCTACGGAGAAATCAGCACCGTACCCTTGACGACGTCGTCGTTCTGAAGACAACGGCTTTTGAATCACTACAATCGGACACCCGAGCTATCCGGAATCTGAACTTTTATCTCTCTCCTCGTGACACTGTAGCAAAAACTTAGTTACTGTAGCACCAAAGTACTGTTCACCTGAAAATTATTCATATAGAAATTGATCTCAAGGCTCTCTTATATAGAATTCTCCAAACCTATTCCTATTTCAAATAGATCATTCAAATCCTCTTCTAAATAGAGTTCTAATTAATCCATGTAGACTTGTTATAGATAGAGTTCTAATTTATGTAGACCTCCTCATGTGGGCCTTATCTTGGACTGGACCCACAACAATATGTACCTATGAATGTATATTAGGAGTCTACATTAGGGCCTATACATTATTGAGCCATTTTGTTTGTCATCACAGCTAAAAGTTCTCCAAATGGTTCATTTTTATTACTAAGTAAAAAAGAGTGTTCATGTGATATGATTTCTTATAGATTCTGATGCATATAGCAGTAGAGTTAGTGTAAATTGTTAGATCATTATGCGATGTAAAGAAGCCCGAGACCCGGCCCTCTGTACACTTCAAAGGTAATACGTACCAGATGGAAGCTCACAATTGATGAACCTTTTTTTAATATGTTCTGAAGCTTATGGTGAATAGGTGCTCAATATGATAACTGAACACAATAGACCACGCGCGGTTAATTAACTAGATTTTCAGGTGGAGGTCATACGAGGAAGTCATTCTACGTATGAGATATATATTGAAGGATTGGTGTCCTCCCTGTTAGTCTAAGTGTATAGACCCAAAGCTAAATCAAAAAGACGAAGAAAACAATCTAGTCGCTGGGCGGTCGACCGACGGAGAAGGTTCGGTCGACCGCGATGCCTGCAGGAAACTAAGAAAAAATCGACACTCTGGTCGGTCGGTCGACATGAGGAGTCCGGTCGACCAAAAATGTGCACGAACAGATCCTGTAATTTGACACTTTGGTCGGTCGACCGAAGTTATTGGTCTGGTCAACCAATATCGGGTTTTTTATTTCCTGATTCGTTCAGGATTCTGTTTTGGGTTGAGATCCTATATATACCTACTACGTTTTAGGGTTTGTAGAACACGTGAAAAAGAGGGCTTTGAGAGGATTCTTTCAGAGAGATCTCAGAGAGATAAAAACTTATTTGTGGGTATTGTATTCTTCTTCAATTAATCAAAAAATTGTATGGTGTGGCTCCCGAGGACGTAGGTACATTGCCAAACCTTGTTAAATCTGGTGTGTTCTTTATTGTTTACTTTTCTACAAGTTTTATCTTTTATTTGCGGTGATTTTTCCTACTTTCCTACTCTCAAACACAAGGTCTAGAAGGGCACGGATTAGATTTGATTGTTTTGAATACCTAACAACTGGTATCAGAGCTTTATTCAGAAGGTTTGTGTGAGAGCCATGGCAGAGGAAAGCAAATCTAAAATTAAGACGGCTCAGACTTCACCTACTGAAAATCGTAGATGGAGGACTATCTATACCAGAAAGATTTGTACCATCCGTTGATGGGCAAAGCTAAAGGAAAGAAGAAAAAGGAATCAGACGAGGAGTGAGAGATACTGGATAGGAAGGCTCTAGGGCAAATTCGGTTATCGCTCGCCAAACAGTCGTACACAATATATTGAAGGAAGAGACGACGGTGGGGCTTATGGAAGCGCTCGTGAAGATGTACAAGCCATTGTCAACCGTAAACAATGTGCATCTCGTCAAAACACTCTTCAACCTCAAGATGGTAGAATGATGCTCCTTCACGATGCACCTCAGCGAGTTCAACACGATTGTTAATCAACTTATCTCAGTTGACATCACGTTTGATGACGAAATATAGGCCCTATTGATTATATCATAGTTGTCGATTTGTTGGGTAGGTTGTGTGACCGCAATTAGTAATTCGGTGGAAAAGAAAAAGTTAAAATTGAGCGAGGTTGCTAGCATGATTCTATCCGAGGAGGTTAGAAGAAAATTGTCTAAATCAGAAGGTTCAGAATTAGCCCTAAATCTCGAGCAGAGACGCAGAAGCCAGAAGAAGGGTAACCAGAATAGGAATCGGTCGAAGTCAACTGAGAAGAGGTCAAACTCAAAAGTTAGGTCTATCAAATAGAAGTGTTGGACCTGTGGCCAGGAGGGCTAATGTCTTCAGCCTGTAAAGCACAAAAGAAGTATGCGAATGAGCAGGAGGCTCATCTCGTGCAAGATGCCTTGATCTTGCTATGGATAGTGATTCTGATTCATGGATTATTGATTCGGGAGTCTCGTTTCACGCCACTGCTAATAGGAAGCTTATTCATAACTATGTAGCAAGGACTTTGAGAAAGTATACTTGGGGGATAATGAACCCTGTAGTGTTGTTGGAAGAGGTGATGTGCAAATATAGTTGAAGGGCTCTAAATAGAATCTGAAGAATGTCAGACACATACTGAAGCTAAAGAGGAATCTTATTTTGGTTGGCTAGCTTAGAGCGGAAGGCTATGTTTTAACATTTACCGGGGATTCGTGAAAAATCTCCAACGGTACGATGGTGGTTACCCGAGGCAACAAAACATGAACTCTCTACCTCACCTCACATGTGAGTGACACCCTCGTAATTAGCTGGTAAGGAGAGTGCAAATCTATGGCACAATAGGCTAGAACACATGAGCGAGAAGGGGATAAAAATTCTACATTCTTAAGAAAAGCTAACCGGCATCGATTTAGTGGAAGTTGGTGTTTACGAGGACTGTATCTATGGGAAGCAGAAGAGAATTAGTTTTCGGAAGAGTGGAAGACCACCTAAAGCTCAGAAGCTAGAGCTTGTTCATACACACGTATAAGGTCTAGCTAGTGTGTCTTCTCTTAGCAGTTCGGTGTATTATGTTACCTTTATCGACGATCGCTCAAAGAAGGTGTGAGTATACTTCATGAAGCATAAGTCAGAGGTGTTCGAGATCTTCAAGAAGTGGAAGGCCATGGTAGAGAACAAGACAGATTTAAAGGTAAAGTGTCTGAGATTAGACAACGATGGAGAATATGAGCTGGAGGAGTTCAAAAGGTTCTGTACTCTAAACGGGATTTGTTTGATGAGGGCTACTCCAGGAACACCGTAGCAGAATAACGTTGCAGAAAGGATGAACATGACATTGACGGAGCGTACCAGGAGCATGCGATTACATGCAGGTCTGCCTAAGATATTTTAGACGGATCTAGTGCATACAGCAGCTTACTTAATTAATCATGGGCTATCAGTTCCATTGGATTTCGGGATTCTAGAGGAGGTTTGGAGTGACAAGAAGATCAATCTCTTACACTTGTGAGTATTTGGTTGCATGACATATGTTCATATCAGTGACCATGTCAGGGACAAGCTAGAAGCTAAGTCACAAAAGTGTACATTCATCAGATACGGCATTGATGAGTTCGGGTATCGTCTTTGGGATGGGAAGAACAAGAAGATTATTAGGAGAAGGGATGTGATGTTCAATGAGGACATGATGTACAAGTATAGGGACAATGCCAAGGATAGCCAAAATAGGGAGAGCAGCACTAAGGATACAGATGGATCCGAGTACATGGATTTGGAAGAACTTCCATATGGGGGAGATAGTGCTAGTTCTGACCAAAGGACGGATGAGATTTCAGGTGCAGAAGTTACTACCCAGAGCGTGGAGTTTAGGAGGTCATCCAGGGTACCTAAACCGAATCCCAGATATCTTTCATCACTTGATTACTTACTTTTGACAGATAGCGGAGAGCGGAGTGCTATGAGAAGGCTATGCAAGTTAGTGAATCTCAGTAGTGGGAGCATGCGATGCAAGAAGAAATGGATTCTCTCCACTCGAATGAGACATGGGAGTTAGCCTAGCTACCTGCACAAAAGAAAGCCTTGTATAATAAATGGATCTATCGGGTAAACAACAGAGTGATGAAAGTAAGAGGTATAAGGTCAGATTAGTCGTAAAAGGGGGTTCCAACAGTAGGAATGAGTGGATTATACAAAGATATTTTCCCCCATTATGAAGGTTACAACCATTAGAGTAGTTTTGAGCTTAGTAGCTGCAGAAGATCTCTACCTTGAGCAGTTAGATGTAAAAACTACTTTTCTTCATGATGACTTAGATAAAAAAATCTACATAAAGCAATCTGTTAGCTTCATTGAAAAAGGAAAGGAAGAGATGGTGTGTAAGCTTAAGAAGAGCTTGTACGGTTTGAAACAGGTTCCGAGACAGTAGTATAAGAAGTTCAACAACTTCATGCAGAACAATGGTTATGGAAGAAGTAATTCAAATTATTGTTGCTACTTTAAGAGGTTGGAGTCCAGCTATATTGTGTTATTATTGTATGTTGATGACATTTTAGTTGAGGGACCGTGTTTAGAGGAGATAAACAACTTAAAGAAGCAGTTGGCAAAGGATTTTGCTATGAAGGATCTGGGTACAGCGAAACAAATTCTTAGGATGCGAATTAGTAGAGATAAAGTTGAAGGGACGTTGAAGTTAAGTCAAGCTGAATACATCGAGAAGGTACTTCAGAGGTTCAACATGCAGAATGCCAAGGTTGTTATCACACCCCTTGAAAGTCAGTTCAAGTTATCTGAGGATCAATCACTCAAGATAAATGCAGAGAAAGATCATATGAGCAAAGTGCCACATTCATTAGTCATTGGTAGTCTTACGTACGCGATGGTTTGCACGAGGCCGTATATTACCCATGTAGTAGGAGTTATGAGAAGGTTTGTAACCAATCGAGCGAAGTAGCATTGGGAGGCCATAAAGTGGATATTACATTACTTGGAAGGGACTACATACAAGCCACTATGTTTCAGGAGCAAGGATTTGGTACTACGGGGATACGTGGATACGGATTTCACCGATGATCATGATACGAGGTGAAGTACCACGAGGTATGTTTATACCTTGACGTTGACAACAGTGAGCTTGGTCTCATGTCTACAAAAGATTATAATATTAACCGTAACTGAGGCAGAGTATGTCGCAGTGACTGAAGCCAGCAAGGAGATGATTTGGTCGACCGGATGTCTGGAAGAGTTATATCTGAAGCGGAAGAACGGAGTTCTTTATTGTGATGGCCAGAATGCTATACACCTTGCCAAGAATCTAGTATATTATGCCAGAATAAAGCACATCGACATATAATACCATTTCATACGCTCGCTGATTGAGGACGGGAAGTTGCAACTAGAGAATATTTTGGGGAGTTAAAATCCTATGGATATATTGACGAAAGCAGTGACCATCGAGAAACTAGAGTTGTGCGTAACTTTATTTGGCCTTCACGTATAGGAGATGAAGGCGGAGCCATACTAGGAGGATCAGCGGGATCGCCGGATTGATGATGATTGAAGAATGAGTTTTTTTTTCGTGTAGGAGAAGATGCTTGCGAAGAAGGCATGAGTTAGGACGAGCTCGTTTATAGTGCTTTGGTCTCAAATTAGTGGGAGATTGTTAGTCTAAGTGGGTAGACCCAAAGCTGAATCAAAAAGACAAAGAAAACAGTCCAATCGCTGGCTGGTCGACCAACGGAGGAGGTCTGATCGATTGTGATGCCTGTAGGAAACTGAGAAGAAATCGACATTCTGGTCGGTCGACCGACATGAGGAGTACGGTCGATCAAAAATGTAGATCCTGTAATTTGACACTTTGGTCGGTCGACCGAAGTTATTTGTCCGGTCGATTGATGTCGGGTTTTTTAGTTTCCTGATTCGTTCAGGATTCTGTTTTGGGCTGGGATCCTATATATACCTAATACATTTTAAGGTTTGTACAACACATGAAAAGAGGATTTTGAGAGGATTCTTTCAGAGAGATCTCAAAGAGATAAAAACCTATTTGTGGGCATTGTAATATTCTTCAATTAATCAAAAAATTGTGTAGTGTGGCTCCCGAAGATGTAGGCATGTTGTCGAACCTCGTTAAATCTTGTGTGTTCTTTCTTGTTTACTTTCCTGCAAGTTTTATCTTTTTATTTGTGGTGATTTTTTCTATTTTCTTACTCTCAAACACAAGGTCCGGAAGGGCACAGATTCGATTTGATGTTTTGAATCCCCAACACTCCCCACTCCTAAAAAAATAGTGGATAGACTGTGACTTTCATTAGAGCCGTTAGTTTGTTTATTGTATAATTATGATTTGTTTTTAAATATTGTAAATTTAAAATAAATATAATTTATGAGAGTATGATGAGTGTTAAAATTAAAATGAATCATAACTATTCATTAGACAAATCAACATTTGTAATAAAAGCAGTGATCTTCCTATTATTTTTTGGTAGTGGAGATTGTCCAAGCAAACTTTAAATAGATTTGTAATAAAAGCAGTGATCTTCCTATTATTTTTTGGTAGTGGAGATTGTCCA
>BQKN01064258.1:486171-502214 GCA_022839385.1 Asparagus kiusianus
TAAAAGCAGTGATCTTCCTATTATTTTTTGGTAGTGGAGATTGTCCATGCAAACTTTAAATAGATCAATTTTACCAGTTAAATTTACAAAAATTAAAAAAATTGATTGTAAAATGATTGAGACTTTTTTCCAAAAGTGTGAAGCTACAAATAAGGATATGATAATAAATTATTTTTAAGAAATTAGAATCCTCATCATAATTTATTTTTATGTATTGGTACAAATTTTTTGATATGGTATCAAAAGCCTATGGTTTGGCAAGAGTGTTATTGGATACTCTATTAGCTTCGAGATTTTGTTGTATTGATTAAAGCTTAAGATGGAGCAAGTACAACATTACGTTTGGTCCTCATGTAACATGCCCTACTATAGTTAAGGATTATTTTGAGGGCACATATTGTTATATTTGGCTAAGAGCTTTGCTACAGGGACCCAAAATATAGGAGCAACTGGGGAGACAGGTGAGCTTTCCCCCTCCTATTATATAATGAGATGGTCATCATTAATGATGGTCAGCTCATTATGCAATAGGAGGGGACACCTCACATGTCCCCTTGTTGGTCTCATATTTTGGATCCTTAGGGAATTTTTCTTTGGCTGAAGGGTTACTATTTTTATGACGTAGGACCCACAATAGACGAATTCATGATGCAATAGTCGCAAGAAGCCCAAATTTAGGTCCCAAATTCATTATTCATTTAATTGTGATGAAAAAAATAATATCTACCAGTTTGGGAGGATTTTTTAGAGAGAAAAATATATGTTTTCATGCATCTCAATGAGACAGATCCAACTAGACCGATAGATTTCCAAAATTCCAACCAAAAGTGCATATTCTTGAGATTCCATAGGCGGTATCTTTAATTTTAGTGGTTTTTTACCTTCACTAATAAAGTTAGATCATTTTTGGATTGAAAATATTTTTTTTTCAATTTTGACCAATTTATTTTTTTGACCATAGAAAGTCTTTTAGTGTAGCTTTCTTTATACTTTGTATTTTTAGTAAATTATGTCATACAAGGAGTATGTTATGTTATTTATTTGAACGAAGGATTAATGTAAACTCCAAAGATAATTGTTTTCATTAATAATATTTTGCTCCTTAATTTTTTCTGTACGTTTTCAAAGTTTTTCGTGGATTCTGAGATTTTACGTCTATGATGCATTAGCTTTTCCAGGAAATGCTAAGTTGATATGCTATTTCCATTAGTCATTAAGTTATGGTAATATGTTTAAGAATAACATGGCTGAATCCTTGACATAAGGAAAGCTTTTGATACCATTAACTAGGATTTTCTGGAAAGGATGCTCAAGGGTCTTGGATTTCCCAGTGTCTTCATTGGATGGATAATGTCATGTATATCTTCTCCTCATTTTTCCATCTCTCTAAATGGAACCCTGCATGGTTATTTCAAAAGTGCTAGAGGCCTTAGACAGGGGGATCCTCTTTCCCCTTATCTGTTCATTATAGGCATGGAGTATCTCTCTAGAAGTCTGAGCTTGTTAAAGCATGACAAGAAGTTCAAGTTCCATCCAAAGTGTAGTAAGCTGAAAATCACTCACCTATCTTTTGCAGATGACCTTCTTCTTTTTAGTAGAGGTGATTTATACTCAGTTCAAAAACTCCACTACTGTCTTAGCAATTTTGGAGCTGTATCTGGTTTGGAAGCAAACCTGTCCAAGTGTTCTATTTTTTACGGAGGTGTTGATGACTCTGTTAAAAGCTCTATCCACTCTTTGATTGGAATTCCTGAGGGAGCTCTCCTAATTAAATACCTTGGGGTCCCCTTAATATGCAAAAGGTTAACTTACCTTGATTGTACCCCCCCTCTTGATGAAAATTGGTAATCAGTTCCAATCCACGCCGAAGAACAAAAATTTATCTTATGCGGGGAGACTTCATGTTATCAAAAGTGTCATCCTAGGTGTTCACATCTACTGGTCTTCCAACTATATCCTTCCAGCTAAAATTCTCCAGAAAATTGATCGATTGTGTAGGGATTTTTTATGGGGAAAATCTGATCAATCTTTAAAACCCCCTCTTGTTTCCTGGGATAGAGTTTGCATGGATAGAAGATATGGAGGTCTGGGAGTTTACTCTGCTACTAGGTGGAACTTTGTCTCAGCTCTAAGAACTATCTGGTATATTCATACAAACAAAGAGCTTCTGTGGATAAAATGGGTTCATGTCACTTATTTGAAGAATGAATCCATTTGGCATGTTCATCCTAAAGCTAATGATTCCTGGTTGTGGAAGCAGTTGCTCAGAGTTAGAGATAAAGCTGTGACTATATGTGGAGGCATTGATAGGTTAATGCTCTGTATCAGTTCAAGCTTTAATAATTCCAAGGTGCATCTATCTAAGTTGTATTCATCTATGTCTCCAGCTGTGATTAAAGTGCCTTGGTTCCGTACAGTTTGGGAAAACTTTAGCTGTCCTAAACACTGTTTTATCCTCTGGTTAGTTGTTCAAAATAAACTTCTTACAAAGGAAAGGCTCCTCAGGAGAGGAATTATTCAAACTGGACAATGTTGTTTATGTGAAGATGTAAGCTTGGAGACGCGTGATCACCTATTCTTTGAATGTAGTTTTTCAGCTGCAATCTGGAATGAGGTCATGTGCTGGCTATGTTTCAATTGGAAAACTTGTAATTGGGACCTGTTGATATCTTGGTACAGCTCCAGGTTAAGGGGGAAGGGGTTGAAGCACAGAATCAAAAGAATGGCCCTGTCTACATCTGTTTATATGTTGTGGAAGGAACGGAATGACAGAGTATTCGAAGGAAAAAGAAGAAGTGTTGATCAGATTGTTAAAGAGATAAAGATAGACATCTTATCTATCACTCTTAACAGTCCCATTCCTGCTGAAGAGAAAGATTGGCTTCTCACTTTGTGAAGTCAAAAATTTTGTAGCTGGTGTAGCTTTTTGCTGTTTTTTCTCTATAGTTTTGCTCTATAATCATGAGCATCTTGATGTACATAATTTTTCTCATTTGGTAAATGAAAAATAATCTTTATTGACCAAAAAAAAAAAAAAAGGCATGAGGTAGAATGTAGTCCAACGGGCAAGATGGATTTATAGATGTGAATGTGCTTGGACTCTCAAATAGATTTAATCTATTTTAAGTTAATTTTCCTCAAGTAGATTAGCCAATTTCATCTCTTTTAATAGGCCTATACAGTTGATATGAGAGTGAACCATGTTTCAAGAATTTAAAGTGGTTTTTAGATATATACCATTATTTTTGTTCAGCTTAAAATGTGTTTTTGCTTTGCCACAAAAGAAATGCATGTAATTTACACTTTTCAACCATAAAACTCATTTTCTTAATTTATTTTGAAATGAAATCAAAATTGTAGAATATTTCATACGAGTAAACTTACTTTCGCAGTTCAGTTTATCAAAATAAACATCTAAATTTTTTATAGGTGGAAGTGCTTCACTTTTGCAATTCCTCAAAACAAACACCTATTTAACCTGTTATATTCGTCTGAGCTGGGCCTCGGTCGCAACATCCAACAAACCTCTCGCGACCGGCATTTTAACCACGCGCGGTGGTTGCGACAGTCGTTGGACGTGACAGCGACGTTTCCAGCGGGGAACAAAATGTACTCGACAGCTGTCAGCTGTCCGTATGTGACGCAGCCATCATCTTATTCTAAACTTTATTTTTAATTCGGTTATTTAATTGCGCCTTGGTTCACCAAAAATTACACCAGTGTGATACCCAAAAGTTTTTTACTGTCACTCTGATACTTCAACGTTCGCATCTGTTTTCCTTTTTAGGGGGTAAAAATGGTATACATCATTTTTAACTTTTATTATATATATATATATATATATATATATATATATATATATATATACACTTTAACACCCCAAGTATATATATCAAAGTTAAAAAACGTGTAAATTTTAGGGTATTAAAGTTTCAAACATAACTTTGGGATATCAAAATCAAAATATTGTAAGCATTGGGTATCATTTATCAAAGTGTCATATAAGAAGTTTAGAGTATCAAATTTAAAAAGATATAAACTTTAGAGCACCAATGTGCAAATTAGTAGCCATTTATAATTCGATAATCATATCCCTTTCTATCCCAGCACACGTTTTTCTACGCTCATTAATTAACTCACAGACTAGTTTTATTCTAATCCTGGCATAAGCAATCGCAACCTAATTAATTAAGCAATGACGGACTTGAAATGAAATGATGGGTGGGTGATTATCAAAGTCAATCAGCCCACTAATAGGGGGTTAACCATTAATGAATTGGCTTGACTTTTTTCTGTAAATGGAATTTGGGTTAATTATATAATTAGGTAATCTTTTGACATCTCCGACCGAATTGCACTATTTGACCCGTTGTCATTCCTACTCTTTATTCTATGTAGCTTTACCTAGATTCTTTCACTGGGAGATTGTATAGATATAGATTCGTCTGTGTTACATCCTGCTTTTTTTATATTTCTTTTGTTTCTATCAGCTAAAGATGTCCACAAAGTTTTAGTTGTTCATTCGTTTAGGGGGCATTTTCGGAAAGAGCCCTTCTCCCTGCGTGATTCTAGGCGCTCGTTTTCTCTTCTTTCATACACACACATTTACATCTAGTGATGAGCATGGTTCGGTCCAAACAAAAAAAACCGACCGAACCGACCCGAATCGACCCGAAAAATCGGTTTTATGAGTAGGTCGGTTTAGGTCGGTTTAAAAACATTTCAACCCGAACCGACCGAATATAGTGCAATACTACACATTCTGATCTCAAACCCTACTCGACCCGTCTCCAAAGAGTCAAAGACTCAAACCCTAAACTCATTTTCTGAATCATTATGGGTTGAAAACAATATCATTATATTAATGGTTAATGCTTTATAATCTCCTACTTTGTTAATATCTTTTTTTCTTTAACACAGTTTGTTGTTTGATAAGATGTTTGATGAAGTTAGAACCGAACAAACCGAACCGAACCGCACCGAACCGACTTGCAACAGTTCGGTTCGGTTTTGAATTATAGGCGGTTCAGTTCGGTTGTTCAAATTTTGGTAAAAACCAAACTGAACCGACCGTTGCACACCCCTATTTACATCCATACTAGTATTAATCCCACATTCGTTACTGTGGTGTTATTTACCGAGCTATGTCTGTCGTCAAATTGATAATATATTTTTTTATATATAACTATTTATAAAAACTTCAACAATAAATTTTTTTATTATTATTTATAGAGTGAATCTCCAAACCAGTTAATAAAATAATATACCCCTTCTGAAGTTTTATCACTTTTTCATTATAGAATCACAAAAGATTTATATTTATGAAATGTCTGATAAAGATTAAAATCATTATTTATAAGAATAAAAAAGGATATGAACAGTCTTTTCAAGGTTCCAAAGATTTACTTCCCTTGAATAGTGGATGAAGGGACAAAGTTTTTTTATTGTGGCATATAGAGTATGTGCATGATTAAAAAATTACAATGTATCCCATACAATAGATCTATTCCTAGAAACAAGACTGTAGGATAAATAGTGAATTTAATATTCAATAGAATAATATAGTATGAATAGTTCAGCATTGGTGATAGGGTAATCCATCACCAATACCCTAAAATACATCACCAATACATGTTGGTGACGGGCTACTACCCTTCACCAATAAGCCTGTCACCAATTCTTATTGGTGACTATATACTGTCTAAAAATTACTACAGATAGCTGAACCCCGCAAAGCTCTGATGATGAAAGTTACAATCAAATGACTTTCACATTAATAAAAGTTACAAACTGACGACTTTCACAACAACAAACGAAGGTTACAATTTGATGACTTTTGCAATAACTAATGAAAGTTTCAGCCTGGTGATTTTCACAACAACATACAAGAGTTACAAATTGACGACTCTCATATTTTTAAAGAGCCAAATGCAAGGATTATAAGATGATGATCCTTGCAACACTCAAGAAAGAGATTACAATTTGACAATCTCTTCAAAGCCAAACGCGAGGCTCTCCTCCCCGTTTCAAACTCAAAACGCAAGGCTCACCTTAGCGTTTTAAACTCAAAACACGAGGCTCACCTCCGCATTTCAAAGCTAAAACGTGAGGCTCACCTGCACGTTTCAAGCTTTAAACACGGAGTTCACAACTGCGTTTCATAGGCTAAACGCGAGGGTCGCTCCAGAACACAAACCTCGTGTTTGACTAATTCAAACACGTTTCGAATGGTTCCAAAACCGTTTTGCACGTAATGAGGGCATTAAACCCCCATTATGAAGCGATTTAAGGGGTCAGTTATACCCCTTAAACCCTATAAATAGATGTGTTTACAGCTGAAAAAGGGTAAGAACTTGGTTGGAGCTATCTTAAGGCTTTTGTTGGAGAATTTCCTTGGCTTTGTTTGGATCAGAAATTGCTATTTTCAAAGTCATCGAATCTATTACAACTTTAGCCGTTACAATAAACTCAAATAAATAAAAAGTCGATCTTTTTATAAGATCTTTTTACACAATAAAAATATAAGATTATAATTCCTTCAAACAACACACAACAGATGTTTATCGCCTGTTATTTGCGTGGGATCTTTGCCTGTGTCGGGGACGTTGATATCCGTGGATCGCCGTGGATCAGATCCGATTGACAGATTGAAAATCAAAGCTCCTACTTCATGAAGGAAGTATTCGCTGAAGTGGTAATCCCGACCAAACGAGATTACGACTCTTCTCGGAATTTAAGACCAAGCTTAAATCCGGAGGAATATGTGGGAAAGAGGTTTCAGATCTCTTGAACTCTCATTTTGTTTATGAAGAAACTTCGCCAAGATTTGCTAACCCTCTGAAATTCGTTGCTTCACTTTCAATTTTGACAGCACCTCACCCTCTTGATCTCCAGATCCGGAGAAATGAGCACTCAAGCTCGTATTTATAGGCTCCGGTTGAGGGGTTTTTGGATCAAAACGAGGGATTCCTCATTATCTTTAGTTAGTAACTAATTAATCATAGTATCAAATCAGTTGGGATATTCAGGAATAAACAAATCATGAAAGAATCTGTAAAAAATCTAAAAAAACTAGTTTTAGATCGGAACTGGCCGAATCGCCACTTGGTGGCTCGGCCGTCGAGCCACTACTTGGTGGCTCAGCCCGTGGCCGAGCCACTGGCCTGGCTGGGTCGTTTTGATGCGACTCGGCCGCTAGGGATTTTTCTTGGTTTTCCGGGTTTTGATTTGTTCCATCGTTTATGTGTATTTTATTATTTTGCTGACTGGTACGCTTCCTCAATTCGCTACGCGTGTTTCGTGAACGTGCGGATCGCCTGACGGTGGCCGATGAGCGTATAGGCTATTTGACGGTGGTCAATGAGTACGTGGGCCACTTAGAACTGGCTGATGAGTGCGTAGGCCAATTGGAGGTGGCCGGTGAGCGCACGGGACGCTTGGTTCGCCGTTCCGGTGGCCGATGAGCGTACGGGCTACTTGACGGTGGTCGATGAGTACGCGGGCCACTTATTATTGGCTAATGAGTGCGCGGGCCAATTGGAGGTGGCCGGTGAGCACACAAGATACTTGGTTCGCCGTTCCGGTGGCCGATGAGCGTACGGGCCACTTGACGATGGTCGATGAGTACGTGGGCTACTCGGACAAATCTTCTCGACTTGGATGATGACGTTTATCACCTCCTCTTCATCTCGAGTCATATACTGGAACCTATAGGCATTTTTAGACGCCTACAGATATCCCCTCCAAAGTGTTTTATCCCCATTCCTTTATAGAGGAGTCTGAAATACTTTGGATGTGATAAACCCACACCTTCAGTCAGTGTTAATGAATCTATAACCGGTTTTAGTTATTGACTTCTCCACATTTTAGTCTATTCAGTATTTTATCGAACAGTTGGAATTCTTCCGGTGCTACATTTATCGTTTGACCGTTGTCGAAGTCTCGAATCGAAATCGGTGAGTTAATTTTGGCTAATCTCGCTGAGTTGAATTTGAACTAATTATCTGCATCGCAATGCGTTGACCGGCATTGACTCCATGATTTTGTATCGATCGGCGTTGACTCTCATCGCAACGCGTTGACCAACGTTAACCTAGGGCTACACGTTGACCGGCGTTCACCCTAGGGTTTCACATCAATCGGCATTGACTCTCATCACAACGCATTGACTGGCGTTGACTGGCATTGACCTGGGGCTACGCGTTGACCAATGTTGACCCTAGGGTTTCGCATTGACTCTTATCGCAACGCGTTGACTGGCGTTGACATAGGGCTACGCGTTGGCCGGCGTTGACCCTAGGGTTTCGCGTTGACTCTCATTACAACGCGTTGACTGGTGTTAAGACAGTTTATACTTATACGTTTGCTAGAGTTTACACAGTTTAAGCTCTTAAGGCATTAGAGCGTGACGGTCCCAAATGTGGGGCTATAGGACCAACTGTTAAAGCTGATTCATCTGCATGTATGAATGTTGTCGGATCCTCAAGTGATGAGACCAACTAATTGAGCTGATGCGTCAATGGCTCTTATATTTATAGGATCTTTGGCAAACCCTCAGCCATCAATGGGTTTGATGAGCCTTTACTGACTACCATTTGAGTCAGGCTAGCATGCGGATTGTTTAAGTCTGTTCCGCATGTAATGTTGTGCTAAGAGAGTTAACTCCCTTAGTGCTACGATATTGAATACGTAGACTTCATCTTTCTCATGGGAATAAACTACCCGGCGACGTGCATTAGACGTAGACTTAGGATTTTTGGCAAACCCTCAGTCTTCAACGGATTTGGCGTGCCTTTACCGACTACCGTTCGAGTCAAGCTAGCATGTAGATTATTTAAGTCCGTTCTGTATGTAACGTTGTACTAAGAGAGTTAACTATCTTAGTGCTACGATATTAAATATGTAGACTTCGTCTTTGTTACGGGAATAGACTAATCGACAACGCGTGTTAGGCGCTGACTCATCCTTACTTAGGATTCAGGATAAAAGTCCCCAGACTCGAATTTTGATGTCTTCTTCACTCGGCGAAAGACTAAACCGGCAATGTGTGTTAGGCGTAGACTTATCTCTATTTAGAAATCGAGATAAAGTTCTCTGTGCGTGTAAGGCGTGGATTTTGGCATTATTAATAACGGCCTGCCACAATGTCGAATATGTGAGTCTTTGTCCTTTTTACGGTCAAGGACTAACCGGCAACACGTGTTAGGCGCTGGTTTATTCCTACTTAGGCTTCGAGATAAAATTCCCCATATTTGGATTCTAGTGTCTTTTTTAATCAGTGAAAGACTAAACCGGCAACGCGTGTTAGGTATAGATTTATCTCTATTTAAAAATCGAGATAAAGTTCCCCACGCGTGTATGGCACAGATTTTGGTGTTATTAATAACGACCTACCACAATATCGAATATGTAGGCTTTTGTCTTTTTTACGGTCAAGGACTATCCGGCAATATGTGTTAGGCGCTGACTTATCCCTACTTAGGCTTCGGGATAAAATTCTCCAGATTAGGATTCTGGTGTCTTCTTCAATCAGTGAAAGACTAAACCGGCAACGTGTGTTAGGTGTTGACTTATCCCTACTTAGGATTCGAGATAAAATTCCCCGTGCGTGTAAAGCGCGGATTTTGGCGTTATTAATAACGGCCTACCATAATGTCGAATATGTGGGCTTTTGTTCTTTTTATGGTCAAGAACTAACCGGCAACGCGTGTTAGGCGCTGACTTATCCCTACTTAGGATTCGAGATAAAATTTTCTGTGTGTGTGAAGCATGGATTTTAGGAGTTAAAAGTTTAAAGATTATGTCTTCTCTTGGGGCAAAGACGAACCCGATGCAGGAGAGGAAGAATTTTATATTCTATCTCCCAAAGCTGAAGAAGAAGAATTTTATATTCTATCTTCAGTTGCTAACGGAAACTCAAAGTGGGATCTCCACTTCTAGAATCCGAGAATGTGAAACTAAGAGTGGGATCTCCACTCTGAGAATCAAAAAGATTCGGATAATCCTAACTATCAGAAGATTTGATTATCGAACTAAAGGTGAGTTTCTCATTTATCGAGAGTAAATTGCAATTTTGGCTCTAACTATAGGAAGGTTTAACCAAATGGGAGGTTTGAGACGATCCTAACTGGAGGAAGGTTTGATTACTCGATTTGAAAGTGGACCTCTCGTTCATGAAAGGAATCGAGAGGAGATTTTGGTTATGGTCCTAATTGTAGGAAGGTTTGATCAAGTGGGAGGATTGAGACGATCCTAACTTTTATAGGTTTGATCGCTCAATTTGAAAGTGGACCTCTCGTTCATGGAAGGAATCGAGAAGGGATTTTGGTTATGGTCCTAACTGTAGGAAGGTTTGACCGAGTGGGAGTATTAAGATGATCATAACTTTTATAGGCTTGATCGCTCCATTTGAAAGTGGACCTCTCGTTCATGGAAGGAATCGAGACGAGATTTTGGTTATGGTCCTAACTATAGGAAAGTTTGACCGAGTGGACAGTTAGAGTGGGAGTAAAAATCACAGTGGGAGTGTTAACTTGTAAAAATCACTCAGTAAGGGTTCTTGGTGTTAAGTGATAAGGACTTAACACGAAGGAGTTTGATAATTATCAAAGATTAGTAGACTAAAATTCCAGACATTATGTCCTAACTCTAACAATGGGAGTGTTAAGTGCACAAACACAATGTGAGTTTGAATGAATTAAACCAGAAAAATTTTTAGTAGACCCACTATCAATTAATTTGATTAGTGAGGGATTTTGTGGTGGAAGATTGTAAATCGTCAACAACAGTGGGAGTTTTTTGTGAGGAAAGATTGATCCAACAAAGTGATCAAATCTCATCTCAGTAAAAAAGTGCTTGGAAGTTGGTGAAACTAATCCCGGCAATTGGACGTGTTTCACTCTTGGAAGCATTTAGAGTTCAAGTGGGAGTTTCTTATTCATCCCCTTTTGTAGCGACCGGGTTATCCCTAAGAACACCACATATAGCATTCTTTTAGGAACTTCCCGTTGCATCCATCCCTAGCTTTCTTTGTGAAACTAGGTCTAACATTGTACTCAGCTGAATGGTCGGGTTATCCTTAAGAATATTACAAACGATATTCTTTCAGGAACTTCCCATTAAAATTAGGAAATAGTTTAGACTCATATACCTGTTGGAGTATTGAGAAGCAATTTATACTCATATACTCTTCGGAGTGTCATTCAGCTAAATTTAGCGTTATAACGCCAGCTTCAACCAAGGTTTGGATGCTATTCTTGAGAGTAAAGCAAGCCTTGGTAGGATGAAGGACCCTCCTGTGATACGCATAGTACTTTAGATCCGAAGTATTGTCAGCTTCTTCCTGATTTGCGATAGGTGGTAGCTTGATCTTGTTGTTTTCAAGGAGGGATTCGAAAATGCCTGGAATGTCTTCATCCTTAAAGGAATACTCTTTTTAGAATCTCGGATCCGAAGTCTTTTGTTGTCTCTGGTATTACTGTTATGACGTCTGATTAGCATCAACAACAGCTGCAGGGGTCTTCCCTTTACCATGAGAGACGAAACTTGAATTTGGAGGGTTAGTTGTTGGTTGGCTTCTCTCAGATTTCTTCCTTCTGAGGAAGCGTTCGGCCTGCTCTCCGTATACTTTTAACTCTTTCCAGGTATCGGACGGTGCTACCCCAATAACTTTCAACACGTCCAAAGAGAGGTTGTTGTGATAGGCTTGGAGGATGAAGTCCTCTGTGATCGAATTTTGATAGTTCATCACCTTATTCCAGAAGCGCTTGATGAAGACGTCGACCGTCTCGTCGTCTTCTTGTTTCTCATCAAAGAGTGTCCTAATTGACACCTCGGCGTCATCATCAAAGAAGTGAGCAAGGAACAGGTTCTCCAGATCGTCTTAGCTGTTGATGTTTCTAGGCTTGAGACAGCGGTACCAATCGAAGGTGGGCCCGCGAAGGGTGCTAACGAATGACCAGACCATCAATGCTTCATTGCCAGAGATTATGCCCAAGTGGAACTTAAAGTAGATCAGGTGCTGAGTGGGCGAACCCTTCCCATCAAATAGCGTGAAGTTGACCAGGTTAAACTTCACCGGGTATGCTATTGAATCCTACTCTCTTGGATAGGAATACGGAATATCGGTCTTCTTGACCTCTCGAGCAGACATTAGAGCGTCGATTTTGTTCTTGAGGTCTTTCATCTTCTCATCCTCGTCTGTATCGTGCTTTGGACGATTTCTAAGAGGAACAACGCAACCACCCCCGATATTGTCATCTTCGGTGGGACCACCCCCAGTGTTGTTTTTAGTAGGGCCACCCTCAGAATTCTGGTCAACATAAGGGTTATCAACATTAAGCTGTTCATCCATATTTGAATCGCTAGCTGTTTGGCTAACATTATTGTGACGACTGGATTCACCTATCTGATTCGTTAAAGCTCGGATCTGTTAGTCATGCTCCTCTCTCATTTGCATCATAGCCATTTTTATTTTGAACTTGAAGCTCTCTTTTTGCTTAGCCAAAGCATTCTCAATGATTTTGTCCATTTACTCGGTGTTGATCATAAATACCTCGCAGGATTGTCTTGGGCTGGATACCGTATTATCAGAAGCGACTACAGAGTTGGCATCTGACACTTCATCATCTGAGGATAATCCCCTCTGCATTCTCTGATAATCCCTATGTCTAGTAGTCCCTGCGTGTAGCCGAGTTAGATGATGCGATAGGAGCGGGTCAGAACTAGAAGGTCGAGCCGACTTTCCCTTATCAGTCATGTTAATTGTGACTTCTGGAAGTTCGTTATCTTAAACAGCTGATCGTTTCTTATGGAGACGATTTGGTTTGGACTTAGCCTTTCCATTAGAGATCTTCTCAAATACCGAGACCCTCTGTGGAGTGGTCTTGGGGCAACTACATGTTGATAATACTGTCTTGATTATCATGGTACACAGACAATGAAAGTCTATCTTTTGGTAATCTCTTTTTCAAGATCTGTTCGTACCCCTAGCCCGATAGTATAACTCATCAGCATGATGATCGGAGCAATCTATCGCGTGTTGGAATGAATTCTCAGGTATAACGTCATCGTCTAACGAACACGTTTCCTTCTGAGGACTTGTTGCCTTGATGGCGTTCTCAAGAGTCACACGTTTGGAGCTACGCCTTCATGAGCGCGGGACCTTAACCGGCTCTTGTATACTGACTTGCAGTTCGAGGCAGTCAGTTACAAGAGTTTTCCCATTATAGAAAGGCTCTGAATTGTTGCAAGGGCGTGTATGACCCTCAGCTCGAGTAGTTGCTCAGGGTTCAATCACCGGACCCAAGCGTGCAAAGGACCCAAATTAGGACAAGTCCACGCTGCCGCGGGGCTCTGTCGAAGGTGTGTGATTCATCGGGACAGAAACAGGGCTGTCAGAGGCTTAAACAGGATTGCGGGAGATGAACTGGGTGCGAACCGAACCGAACCAGGTGCAAACCGAACTGAACCGGAAGCAAACCACTGCGAACCACCACTTGGTGGCTCGGCCAAAGCCGAGCCACCACTTGGTGGCTCGGCCAAAGCCGAGCCACCAGATGGTGGTTCGCGTATTCTGGTAGTTCCGGGTGCTGTTTGACTTTTTGTTAACGCCGTTTCGAACTATGGTTTCCAGACTTAGCGTGGTTTCGGTGGCTTCCTGATCACCTCCTTTTGCTTTAACTTCTGCGCTTCTTGCACAAGAATCTGTGCATACGCAATCAAGGAGCAACGCTTCTGAATGCGCTCCTCGAGGGTTGAGAGGGTCCGTTTTACTTGGATCCATTCATTCGCTATTGGTTTGGAGGAGAGGACATCTGTTTGCTGTTAGGGTACTTGGTTCCTTCTGAGTTCCAGATCCGCCTCATAGCAGATCCCGTCAACAGGCTCTAAATCCTTGGTGAATTAGCGCGCGAGGCGTTGGAGCTTCCTTTGGTGAGCTCTTTTTGATAAAGTTGGCACGACTACAATGACTATCTCCTTAATTAAGAAGGAGTCTAGATCTGCAGATCCGGCTTCGTTAGAGGCTGGAGGGGTGTTACAAGGTGAGATGGCAGCAGCAACGGAGGCCTTGATCTTCCCGCGCTTGCAAGGGGTAGAGGATCTGAAGGACGACGACGATAGATACTCCTCGAATTTTAGTTGGTCGAACTCGTACTCGACCTCCTCGTCAACCGGGATCCGGATCCATGGTTGTGGCACGATAGCTTCGTCAACGAAGCTATTGACTCCCACTGTGGTCGCTAGCGTGTTTGGGTCAAAAATTGCTATTTTTATTATCATCGAATCTATTACAACTTTAACCGTTACAATAAACTTAAATAAATAAAAAGTCAATCTTTTTATAAGATCTTCTTACACAATAAAAATATAAGATTATAATTCCTTCAAACATCACACAACAAATGTTTATCGCCTATTGTTTGCGTGGGATCTTTGCCTGTGCCGGGGACATTGATATCCGTGGACCAGATTCGATTGACAGATTAAAAATCAAAGCTTCTACTTCACGAAGAAAGTGTTCACTGAAGTGGTAATCCCGACCAAGCGAGATTACGACTCTTCTCGGGATTTAAGACCAAGCTTAAATCCGGAGGAATATGGGGGAAAGGGGTTTCAGATCTCTCGAACTCTCATTTTGTTTATGAAGAAACTTCGCCAAGATCTGCTAACCCTCTGAAATTCGTTGCTTCACTTTCAATTTTGACAGCACCTCGCCCTCTTGATCTCCAGATCCGAAGAAATGAGCACCCGAGCTCGTATTTATAGGCTCTGGTTGAGGGGTTTTTGGATCAAAATGAGGGATTCCTCCTTATCTTCAGTTAGTAACTGATTAACCATAATATCAGATCAGTTGGGACGTTCAGGAACAAACAAATCCTAAAAGAATCCGCGAAAAACCGAAAAAACTAGTTTTAGATCGGAACTAGCCGAATCGCCTCTTGGTGGCTCGGCCATGGCCGAGCCACCAAATGGTTGCTTGGCCGCCGAGCCACCACTTAGTGGCTCGGCCCGTGGCCGAGCCACCGGCCTGGCCGGGTCATTTTGACGCGACTCGGCCGCCAGGGGTTTTTCTTAGTTTTTCGGGTTTTGACTTGTTCCGTCGTTTACGTGTATTTCATTGTTTCGTTGACTGGTACTCTTCCTCGATTTACTTCACGTGTTTCATGAACGTGCGGATCGCCTGACGGTGGCCGATAAGCATATAGGCCATTTGGCGGTGGCCGGTGAGTACGCGGGCCACTTAGAACTAGCTGATGAGTGCACGGGCCAATTGGAGGTGGTCGGTGAGCGCACGGGATGCTTGGTTCGCTGTTTCGGTGGCCGATGAGCGTACGGGCCACTTGATAGTGGTCGATGAGTACCTGGGCCACTTAGAACTGGCTGATGAGTGCACGGGCCAATTGGAAGTGGCCGGTGAGCGCACGGGACGCTTGGTTCGCCGTTCCGGTGGTTGATGAGCATACGAGCCACTTAACGGTGGTCGATGAGTATGCGGGCCACTCGGACAAATCTTCTCGACTTGGATGATGACGTTTATCGCCTCTTCTTCATATCGAGTCATATACGGGAACCTATAGGCATTTTTAGACGCCTACAGGCTTTTGAACCATTTTCGGTTAAAGAACTATAGGATTAGTTATTCTCTGATTTAAGCTAAAACGATTAGACATTATTTCTAAAATTAACTCTTTTACAGAGTTCTTAAACTAGTTAAGAGTTCTAAACTTGCCTCACAAGTTCTTCCTGACATTAAGTCAAGAGGAATAGATAACGTTCCACGAAGCGAAGTACTCGGATCGTCAACGAGATACAAGATTCAAACTCTCATCGCCACCAAGAAGAATCCAGTTTTAAACAAAGAGAAAGATCTCCATTGATTTTCTCTCTTTTGTAAATCGAGAAATCGATAAAGGAGATTGTAATTTTTTTCTAAGTCAGTTAGAGAGAGATTACAAATAGAGATTATATTTATTCTTTTCCTAAGTCAGTTAGGGAGATTAATACAAATTTATTTATTCTTATTTCTTCTTTAAATTTTTCCC
>BQKN01064258.1:512214-532891 GCA_022839385.1 Asparagus kiusianus
ATATGACAACTCCAATTGATGCTCCTCTCCGTTAACTGTAATCTACATATCTCAAAATATCTATAAAACAAAAATCATGATGATTAAATACTTCTAACATCTATTTTACATTGTCTCTTTAGTTATATTATCGTAAAATCATTAATTTTACAATCACTTGATGCATGAGTAAGTACAACCTAATATAGCTATTTTTTATATACAATCCAAAATATTTAAATCAAAATGAATGGAGTGGATTGAGCAATTTGGTAGCATATAATATATTTTTAAAAGCGCTACCTTAGATTGAATCTAAGGTGCCACTTTATGAACATTTTTCCATATATATATCACAATATACTCCAGAAACATTGCATGCAGAGTCACAGTCAAGAAAAGTTGAGATTTTAAAGAAAGAGGCGAGCAAACCTTCAAAAATCCGGGTGAAATCTCCCCAAACCAAGGTACCAACTAAATCAGAAACAAGGAGAACAAAGGGAAGCAGAAAATCGCCCAGAAAATCGCCCAAGAAATCGCCCAAAAAAATCGCCGAAAATCAAAGTGGAAGATCGCTGGAAACCCTAAGTCGGGTTTTTATAACCCCGACTTCGCCGAGCGAGACAGGTTTCACTGTCTCGCCGTGCGAGATAGTATGTACTGTCTCGCACCGCGAGACAGTATATACTATCTCGCACAGCAAGACAGCATATACCGTCTCGCACCGCGAGACAGTATGAATTATCTCGTATCACAAAATGGCAACGATCGTTGTGATGTTGCGGTACGCATAAATACTCTAATAAGTACACGAGTCTAAACTGTTTCCCTACCCTCAACAGGAAGTTTCTGGAGAATATTAATCTGAATATTCTTAAGGATAACCTGATGAGCTCGCGATGGATGTGTCAATTCAGTGACAAAAACTGAACCCACAAGAACAAATACCAACTTCGATTCAAGATCTCGACAACGGTCAAGCGATAAACGCGATGCCGGGAGAACATTAGCTATTCTACAAAGAACTGAATAGACTAAAAGGAGAAGAGATCAATGGTTGAAGCCATTTGCAAGTCCTTCTACACGATCTACTCAACCAAGCATTGAAGGGATCGTAAGTAAAATCTATCTTATCCAAAGTATCCCAGTCTCCTCTATAAAAGAATGAGTCTGGAATACTTTGGAGGGGGTATCTGTAGGTGTTAAAAAATGCTAATAGATATCCCAAACATAGAAAAGATCACTCAAAAATCACTTCATACTGTCTTAGAAGAAAAATTAAGACAGATATGAACTGTCTCGATCGCCAGCGAGACAGTGTTTACTGTCTCGCCAGCGAGACAGTGTTGAAATGATCAAAATAGGAATAAAATTGGTCATTGGTAATTAGTTGGTCAAACAATAACCACTCATCTTAATGGTCCCCACTTGAAAATGGTCACCTTCAACCCACATGTATGTGGTTTTCCTTTAAATGTATGAATGATAATGAGTCACTTCACTGCTGAGGACCAAAAATAGTCCTTGGTACTAAAGATATCCGATTGTTAGCATTCTGGTTATTTACCTATCAAAAGATTATACTTAATGTGTATCTTTCAAGAATAAAAATTTACTTGCATAAATTTCGAATATGAAAAACATGCTAATTCATCCCTATGCATGTTCTTACACGTGTGTTGTCCCAAGGTTGACTAGTCAGTGGCATATTCCCTATATAGCTATACATTTAAATAAGTTGGATTTAGATCCCCAAATTTCTAATTGTTTAGTTTAGAGAGAGATAATTAAGGAAAGACATAATTGTTAATTTTAAGAGAAAGAGTGATAAAAATAAATATTATTGATAATTTTATGGCAGGGAATTTTCTTATTTGACTAGTCAAAGAGGGTGGGTATTTGGATATGGAGCATTATAGGGGCCGGGAGTGTATCAGACCTGAACCACTTGAATCTCAAGCAGTTGCAGCAAATAACAAGGTCTGATGATTTGTTATTCAAATCACAAGCTGTTGGCTGTTGCAGCTCAAGTAGTTGTGACTATAACTGGTTTGTAGGCGACAAGAGTCACTTAGTTTAGTTAGCTAAGATTTATGTTCAAAACCAAATACAATGTATACCGTGGCTATAAATAAACATCCTCGCTGCATGAATATTTGAAGCCTGCACTTAAGCCAAAACGTGAGAGTAACAGTCCACCCTGATCCTATTTTGGTTGAAGTCGACGATATCTGCAAGAATCGTTGGTCACGTGTTACCCGCGCGTCCGCCGCCCGTCAGGCTTAGGTCATGATAGAACGTATCTTTAGGTTGATATATAGTTACTAACGCTACCAATGAAGCTACCGTGGTGACTTCGGCCACATCGCAGTTGATAGCTACCATGATGACTTTGGCCCCATCGTGTGTATCTAATCCTATGTTAAATACTTTAATGGTTGCCGGGTTTCGAGGAAATAGCTATCATGATGACTTTGGCCTCATCGCGCGCATGCAGTTGATAGCTATTAACGCTACACATAAACTATTGACGAGCCCTCTTAGATCTTAGCCATATAGCATCTTCTATAGCTCCGGATGCCGATTGGTATTTTGACTATATATGGTGCTTCTAGCCAGCTCACTAGCGACGTCGACAATCTAACCATGCTTTCAAACTATGACGGTGGTGATCAAATTCATGCGGGAATGGTACGCTCCCCTCACGTTCGCACCACTAATGCTCCCTTCGTATCATCAGTCCCTTACACTTTCTAATATTCTTCATACTCCACCCATAACCAAAAAACCTTGTTAGTGTTTCTCAATTTGTATATGCTTTTACATGAAATATCCAGATAGGATTATCTGTTGGTATATATATATATATATATATATATATATAGACATGAGTTTTTTTAATATTGGTTCACATATGTTTTTCACATTCTATCTATGCTATACGTGCACACAAAATTTTGCATATTTGATTGAATAAACATGATGATTTATGATATTCTTCATATTGTTTTTCACATCTTAGTATAATCTTATCATGTTTAGTTTTGCGAAAGTAGGACTAAAGGTTTTTATATGATAACCATAAAGTTTTTTTTGGATATATCAAATAGGTTTTGACTCAATTTTTATACTTGAATACAGCACTAGTATTACTTTTCGTGTACAAAAGTACATATATGTTACAAAAAATCAAGCAAAAAAACTATATTTGTGAAAAAGATGGTCAAATATCCACACTATAAATCCATGGTAAAATTTAAGTGTATTTGTTAAAAGATGGTCAAAGGTCCACACACATGGATATAAATGTGCAATATCTCAATAGTACAATCCTATGTTAAATATTTTGAATATTTAGAAATGTTGTACATCGGCCTCCAAACACTATCATTCTTCCTCTTAAAAATTCCTATATTGTTTTGGTGATAGATCGGGATTTTGGATCTTTTCTAAAAGTTGAAATAATTAAAGTTGTATTAGAAAAGAAAACTCAAACTAGAAGATATATCTAACTTTATTTTATTTTTTTTGGTCAATGAAAATTTTTATTCATTCAACCATATGAAAATTTTTTGTACATCATGATTCTCATAACATGAGAAAACCTATATATTTGACAGATATACTAAAAAAGACATCCCTCACACTCCAAAAAACTTTTTACAGTGATAAAACCCATGCTCTATCTTCCGGAGCAGTAGTACCATTGAGAATTAGTATCAACATGTCAACTTTGATCTCCTTAACTAGTTGATCAGCCCCTTTGGATTTCTGAATAAAAATCCTAGAGTTTCTTTCATTCCATATCTTGTATAATGAAGCATTAAAGGCCATCCTCTTAATCCTTTGCTTAAAACCCTTGCCTCTCAAACAGGTAGTGAACCATTCCAACATACAATTCCAATTGCAAGAACGCCATCTGAAATTGAGCCATGGCATGATCTTATTCCAGACATTCATAGAGTATTCACATTCAAAGAAGAGATGGTCACGGTTCTCTATTGCATCACCATTGCATAGATAACAGGAATTTGCATTCAGTATCCCCATCATAGACAACCCGTCTTGTGTTAATAACCTATTTTGAGCAGCAAGCCAACTTATGATAGAGTGTTTAGGGTAATTCAAACTTTCCCAAATAGTATTATACCATGGAACTTTGAGGGAAGTTGGAGATAAAATTGTATTCAAACTTCACATACAAAGCTGATGGTTTAACTTTAGAAACAAATGCTGAAAATCAGAGATAAGGCTTTGGCTTTAACTGGAGGGGTTGATAACCTAAAGCTTATCATTGGATCTTTCTAACTTTATTTTATGATCTAATATGATTACTTTTATTTTTTTAAAAACTTTTTATTAGTATCCATAGTTTGAATGTGAAGTTTAATATAACTTGTTATCACATTTCATGTGTTTTGAAGCTCTACACGTATTTCTCATACTATTTTCTATAAAATGTTTTGTGAATCGGTGGGTTTTTTTGTTCCTTACACATTTGGATAATCTTTATTTAGATTTTTAGGTATATTGTAAATCTTAGGTGCGCGTTTCTTTTGATAACAACAAAAAATTGGGGGGGGGGGGGGGGGTGTGTGGGAAATTTGAAAACTATTTGAAATCTTTCTGAGTTTGTTTATGGTTTGATTGTGGTTGATTATGAGATGTTTTATAAGTTTTCATGTTTGGTTTATAAGTAGCTTCAACACAAGTCCTTCAACCTTGCTTGGTTTTAGGGTGGGGGTTTTTATGTTTTTGTTTCGAACAAGGAATTTTTAGATTCATGTTTTGGTTTCAAACAAGGAGTTTTCGGATTACCTATTTTTTCTTCATGTATGCATATTTGAAGGAGTAGATTACATTGCATACTATACATGCCATATGTTTATCTTGAACTAAGTATATATCTCACCACGTGTTTTTTACTTTTCAGATTTCAAATTTGTTCGGGAAGAACGTTGTTCATGAAATTATCAAAAGGGAAAATTGTTAGAACTTTGTTCGTGAAGAACATTGTTCATAAAATATCTCTTATTTGATTAATAACAAGCTTTTATTTGGTAATAATAAGTTTGTGAGATAATATATTTTACGATTAAACAGCTACGAAAAAGTTTCAGTTCAAAACGATGCAAAAATTAACATGAACAGCTGATTCGTGTATGCATATTTGTAGGGGCGCTTACAATGCATATCATACATGTCATATGTTTATCTTGAACTAAGTATATATGTCACCACATGTTTTTTACTTTTTAGATTTTAAAATTTGAGTTTTGTTATTATGAGAAGGGGAAATTGTTAGAACTTTGTTTAGGAAGAACATTGTTCATGAAATATATCTTATTTGATTAATAACAAACTTTTATTTGGTACTAATAAGTTTATGTGATGATATATTTCATGAATAAATAGGTACCGAAAAGGTTTGGCTCAAAATAATACCAAAATTAACACGAACAATTGATTTCAGTCATTAACCGTCGATACTCAAGTGGCAACCATTGATGGTCCATATGTCATCGACAAAACTATAGCCAACAATCTATATTTTAAATGAGAAATAAAACTAACAGTCAACCCCCGATGATCACTTTAACCATCAATTGACCATAATTAACAATCTGTGAATTTTAAAAAATAAAATTTGAACAATCGATGGACTAAGGGAACCATTGATGATCAGCATCAACCATCGATGATCGAGTTTAACTATTGATGGTTTTGATGATTTTTGATAGATTTTTAGATTCAACCTCAGTCATTTGATCATAGATTTGATCTCCTATTTCAATCATGATTAGAGGTTTTTTTTCTAATGTAATCAAAGTCTATTTAAAGAAGGATTGGAGAAGAGATTAATAACAAGAAAGATATGCGTTATTTGTACAAGTTATGAGATCAAATTCTAGTATTTATGAGAAATTGTAAGTTTGAATTTGATTACGTGAGCATCGCTCAACTTTTTCTCATCACACTCAATATCAAGAGATCATTTCAACAAGTAAGAGTGCTCTTTGCGTTCATTCTCAACATTGCTTCTTCTTGGATCATTGTCAATATCGATTTGAAAAAAGATTTATTTTAAAATAGCTATAAAATCTTTTTGATTATTCTTTACCTAGTTTAGGATTAATTTTATACTTCAAACTTACAAGTTTGCCAGCATACTCAAGTTGGGGTAATTGAGGGTTGGCATGCTCAAGATACGGTAATTGAGTGTGCCTAGCTAGAGCTAGATTTCTCTTGATCATTGTGAGGAGTTAGGTATCTCGACTGATTTCATGCAGATTCCCAGGTCCTATTTATAAAGTCCACTAAATTGGATTGTGATTCAGGGAAAGCTCTAATCATGGTGCAGAAGGTAACGCAGCACAGAAGTGGAAACCTCAAAATCAACTAAGGATTGCTCTTTGAATTCATAAAGAACAATCTTCGAATCCGCGAAGAACTTTGAATCCACGAAAAAAATATTAAAAGAGAAATTTTATTGATAAAAAGTTATGCCTCTAGGGCTTATAATCCTCTAATTAAATAGAAAATAAAAAAGACTCCTACTACGAACTAAACTTTACTAAAAATAGAAATAACAAAACTCTTCTTAAAAGACTCCCTATAATTGAGAAAATAAATAAGTCAAATTTAGAATCAAATTGAATTTATTTTCTAATCAAAACAGACTCCTAAAATGTTACATAGAATAACAAAAAACTAACATAAACTCTGATATCTCTCAATGAGGATGGAAATTTGCAAAACAAATAGTGGCAAACTGAACAATGATCGATTTGGTTTTACGCGATTTACATAATAATTTATCCAATTTCGATGTACGGTTTGGGAGATATGATTCGTTCTTTATTGCAAATTATTTTCCTCTACCGAGCCCGCGCTTGGGCTTTTGACGTTCCCAGACTCCCCTACTTGAAGAGAGCTTGACCACGAGCTTATATTTGCATGAAGAGTTGTTCATTCTTGCGGGTACTATTCTAACAAATCTGCAACATTGAAACTATGAGAAATAGCCAAATCTGGAGGAAGATCAATAACATAAACATTATCACTAATCTTCTTCGGTATCTTGTATGGGCCATACTTTTTCTTCTTCAGTTTGTTGTAGGCTCCCACTAGAAAGTGCCCTTTTCGCAGAAACACTCATCATCATGTCTCCTTCCTTAAACACCTTCTTCCTTCTGTTTTGATCAACATCCGCCTTATATTTAGCATTTGACTTATCTATCTTCTATTTCACTTCCTGTTAGATATCTTTTTACCCATATGATCTGCAATGGTACTCTATCTTGGAAGTTTAGGTGGTAGAACTAGATCAAGATAATGGTCTGGAATCCTTCCATACACAATCACAAAGAGAGCCTTGCCTGTAGTTTGACTCTCTATATATTTATAAACAAATTCAGCATGCGCCAGAGCAAGATCCTACCGGTTTGGACGACTACCAGAGATGGATCTGAGAAAGTTACTGAGAGTATGATTTTCCACTTCAATTTGGCCGTCCGTTTAAGGATGGTAAGTAGTATTGAATTTGAGTGAAATATTGAATTGTTGCCACAACGTCCTCCAAAAGTGGGATAAGAACTTGGAATCATGATCAGAAGTGGGTGGACTTTGGCACTCCATGAAGGTGTACTACCTCCCAAAAGAAAAGATTAGCAATGTTGCTAGCATCCGTTATCTTCTTGTATAGAATAAAGTGTGTCATCCTTGAAAATATGTCAACCACAACAAAAAAAGAATCCATGCCTCGTTTGATTTTAGGATGTCCCAACACAAAATCCATCAAGATATCATGCCATGGTGTATCAGAATATGTAAAGGTGTATATAATCCTGTGTTTTGGGATTGTCCCTTGACAACTTGACAAACTGGACAACGTCACATATATTTTTAGTTTCCTTCTTTAGCTAAGGCTAGTAATATCTCTTCTCAATGGAAGAAATTGTCTTATCATGCCCCAGATGTCCTCCTAACCCACAAGCATGAAGATCTCATATTATCTGCTCTCTTAGTGAACTTTGGGGTATGCACAACTGATATTCATGAAATAAATAACTATCCTTGATATGAAAACCTCTGGCTAACTGCTTCAAGTACCTGTTCCAAGCCTCTTTGATGTCTTTGTCTTCTACATAGAGCTCCTTTAGGTATTCAAATCCAGTAACTTCTGCCTATAAGTCACCAGCAAAGCAGTTCTTCGACTAAGTGCATATGCAACCTTATTCTGCTGCCCAAACGTATGCTTCAAAACAAAATTGAAATGCTACAGAAACACCTGGCTAACTGCTTCAGGCAACTATTCCAAGCCTCTTTGAAGTCTTCGTCTTTTGCATAGAGCTCCTTTAGGCATTCAAATCCAATAACTTCTACCTATAAGTCACCAACAAAGAAGCTCTCGGCTGAGTGCATCTGCAACCTTATTCTGCTGGCCAAACATATGCTTCAAAACAAAAGTGAAACGCTACAGAAACATGATTCAACGAGCATGCATACGATTGATGGTAGTTTGACTATTGATGGACTCTAAGGCATGATGGTCAGTGTTAAGAAAAAACTCTCGTAATACCAAATAGTGCTCCTAATGCTTCAAAGATCGGACCATGACATGCAACTCTAGCTTATAAGCGGTCCATTTCTGTTGAGCTTCATTGAGTTCTTGCTATAGAAAGTAACTAGACACCCTTCTTGGGATAGGATACCACTAATTTCTACAATGGACACATCACAATCAACCTCAAGTACTTTTCAAAATCTAGAAGTGCGAGCACTGATGCTATAGATAACTTCTCGTTAATTAGTGCAAAGCTACGATCTGCATCTTCCCCCTATTTAAACTTACCTTTCTTCATGCACTTAATGATAGACGCTATAATGTTGCTGAAGTTTCTGACAAATCTCCTATAGAAGGTCACTAGACCATGAAAACTATGAACTTTACTGACAGTCTTTGGCTTAGGCCAATCTCAAATGGCACACACGTTTTCTTCATCAACATGAATGCCCTCTGTACTGACTACAAAGCCTAAGAATAATAAGCTACTGGTCATTCTGGATATAAATCAGGATATCATCCAAATAACCTCCAATAAAGGGTTTTAATATCTAATTCATCAACATCATGAACGTGCTAGGAGCGTTGGAAAGGCCAAAAAGTATGACAAACTACCCATACAGGCCTTCTTTTGTCTTGAAGGTAGTCATCCACTCATCTCCTTCTCTCATGTGAATCTGATGATAACCACTCCTGAGGTCAATTTTGGAGAATACTTTTGATCCTGATAACATATCCAGTATGTCTTCTAGGCGATGGATAGGAAATTAATACTTCACATTAGTCTTATTGATAGTCCTGCTATCCAGACACATGCGCTGCTCTTCTTTCTTCTTTGAGACAAGTAATGCTGGCATGAGACACAAACTCATGCTAGCTCGTATAAGGCCTTTTTGGATGATATATTCTACTTGATTCTGCAAGATCTCCCCTTCCTTCGATCTTGTCTAATAAAGTGGCAGATTTGTTAAGCGTGGTCCACGGATAAAGTCGATCTGATGTTGGACGTCTCGAAGCATCAGTAATTCAGCAGGAAGTTCTTGAAAATACCCTAGAGGGGGGAGTGAATAGGGTAATCTAATCTAATATGATTACGATGACAAATTAAAACTTATAAGGCAATATCCTATAAATATGATATACAAAAAGATAAGCAAGGATAAGCAATGAGACAATAGACGATATAAACAATAAGCACAAGATGAAAGTAAAATAGTGCGTCAAAACACAATCGCAAACACAAGATATGATTACAGAGTTCGATCAACACCTGACCTACGTCTCCGCTCCTCACCTCGAGGAGGTCTTCACTATTACTCAAGAACTACACAATAACGGTTTTGAAAGTTCACCGATAACTTTTATAATGCACACGATGTCAGTCACACAAGTTATACTTCTCTAAGTGCTGGACTACCCGTGTCACCTTTCTCAAGTGTTTGAAATTACATCCTCTCCCTAAGATTTACAACCAACCCACTCCTCTTGGAATTGACCCTGGTCTTTCCCAACCACTCCTTTATGTGTTCTTGTATATTACAACGTGTTTAACAATGAGTGCAAATATGGAATTTTATTCTCTAAATAGATGAGAATGAAAAATAGAACTCACTCTCAATGAAAAACTCTCATAACCCGATTTTACTTGATACGTGAAATACTAAAGCTCAAGTGGGTGAGTGTGTAAACAACGAGTAAAACAAAATCAATCACAAATAAATATATCAAAAATTATAGACTAGCTAAAGAGAGCGTTTAGAAAACTTCTCCAAAGCAAGGAGAGATAGAAAATTGAAGATGAACGCCTCAACAACAAAATTGAGATCCTTCTCTTTGTAAAACTCTTTTTCACATAAACAAACACACTTGATTTATCTCAAAAACTATGAAACAAATATCCCAAACTCTGTTATTATATTTTCACATAGTTCAAATGGGTCTTGAGAACTATTTATAGCCTCTCAAACAAAATAAATCAGAAACTAGTCGTTATAGTAAAAAAGACATGATCACTCGACTGATAGGTGTTCGCGGGAAAAATCGTAGCTTTCTTCATTGATTCCATTGCTATCTCAAATAACTGTTTATCGGTTACAAAGATCCGGTCTTTTTATAAGATCCGGTTACAATAAAAATCAAATAAAAGAAAAGAAAAATTACAACTTTTTCTCCTTGTTTGTCGAACAAATCACGAGCTCCTGTTTTGCGGTCGCTCGCTTGCATGGGTTCTTCGCCTGCGCCGGGGTTTATCCGTGAACCACCGCACGATCTAAATCCGGTCGGATCTACACAGTATAACGGGTATTATTTCACCAAGGAAATAATAGCCGGGGGGATTAGTTCACCAAGGAAATAATCGCCCGATTCTCGGGATCAAAGACCAAGCTTTGATCCGGAGGATGACTGCGTAGATCTGAGATCCGGTCCCTCTCGAACTCTTGCCTTATTTGGCGTTGACGATCGCCGAGCACCGGATCTGGAAGAGCAAGTCCTCAAAGTCCCAAAGCTTCAATCTTTTTTAGATCTGAGCCTTGAATCCAGCAGAGCTTCGCCTCTCCAAAATTTCCAACCCTTGAAAATGAGCCAACACCCTCCTATTTATAGGCACCCTTCACTGTGCCCGGGCACAGGTGGTCGAACCACCTAGCCACCCTGAGGTGGCTCAGCCACCGAGCCACCTCAAGGTGCCTCGGGCTTGGCCGAGCCACCCTGAGGTGGCTCGGCCACCGAGCCACCTCTTGAGGTGGCTCGGCCACCGAGCCACCAAGAGGTGGCTCGGTTTCGGCCGAGCCTCTCTTGGTGTTGGTTTTTCCTGTCGTTGTGTCCGTTTTCTGGTTCTGTGGTTGATTTATCCGGACTTCATTCGTTGACCTGATTTGGTAGTAAATCCGGATCCTGATTTGGTAGTAAATCCGCTTTGGAGTTCGAGCCCGAAACTGATCTTGATTCGATCTTGATTCGTTCGAGTCCGCTCTTGGTTGAATGACTCGTTGATTTCTTGACCCGTTAGCTTGATTCTGCACGCGAGTGGATTTATTCCGTTGTTTGCGTGCGGTTCGTTAGCCTCGTAGCCTCGTTAATCCGCTTCGTCGCGTATCATTTGGTTTCGGTGTTGTGGACTAACGATCGTGTTTGGATACGTTGCCCGATGGTTGGTTTGACGTCGTCGAGCTGTGTTAAGAGACCTATAGGCAGTTTTATACGCCTACAGATACCCCCTCCAAAGTATTTCAGCCTCGTTCTTTTATGGAAGAGTCTGGAATACTTTGGATATGATTGTCCCATCCTTCAATCGGTTACGACGGGATATTTGGAATGGCTTCTATTCTTGATTCCTTCAGTCCTCCAGGCTATTCAGTGCTTTGTCGAATGTCTGTAAGGGTTCCGGTGCTGCATTTATTGTCTGACCGCTTGTCGGAATTTTGAACTTGATGTCGATTCTCGATTTCCTGACTTTTTAGCTCAAGTTTGCTGTTTCAACATAAAACTGACCATCGATTGTCGGTGTTAAATCTTCATTTTCAACACATTATCCGGTGTTTGAGCTTCCTTGTGACGCATTGTCCGGCGTCCAAGCTTCATTGCGACGTGTTGTCCGGCGTCCAAGCTTCATTACGACGCGTTGTCTGGCGTTCGACACAGTTTATACTCGTACATCTTCTGGAGTATACACAGTTTAAGCTCTTAAGGAATTAGAGCGTGGCAAATACTTGAGTCACGAGACCAATCTATGGAATTGATGCATCAATGACTCGTATTTATAGAATTTTTAGTAAATTCTCAGCCATCAACGGGTTTGATGAGCCTTTACCGACTACCGTTTGAGTCAGGCTAGCATGCGGATTGTCCAAATCCGTTCCGCATGTAATGTTAAGCTAAAAGAGTTAACCCTTTTAGTGCTACGATATTGAATACGTAGACTTCGTCTTTCTCTTGTGAAAAGACTAAACAGCAACGTGTATGAGACGTTGACTTAGGATTTTTGGCAAATCCTCAGCCTTCAACGGATTTGACATGCTCTTACCGATTACCGTTTGAATCGGGCTTACATGCGGATTGTTTTAGTCCGTTCTGCATGTGACGTTGTGCTAAAGGAATGAACTCCTTTAGACTTTGTGCTATGATGTTGAATACATAGGCTTTACCATTTGTTACGGGAATAGGCTACCCGGCGACGCGTGTTAGGCGTTGACTTTAGGATTTTTGGCTAACCCCCAGCCTTCAACGGATTTGATTAGCCTTTACCGACTACCGTTTGAGTCGGGCTAGCATGCGGATTGTCTAAATCCGTTCCACATGTGACGTTATGCTAACGGAATGAACTCCCTTAGACTTTTTGCTACGACTTTGAATACGTAGACTTCGCCATTGTTACGGGAATAGGCTACCCGGCAACGTGTATTAGACGCTAACTTATCCTTACTTAGGTTTCAGGATAAGATACCCCATAATCAAACTCTGGTGTCTTTTTCTACGGAGAAAGACTAAACTGGCGGCGCGTGTTAGGCGTTGGCATATCCTTTCTTAGGATTCAGGATGAAATTCCCCGTGCGTGTAAGGCATGGATTTTGGTGTTATTAATAACAACCTGCCACAATGTTGAATATGTGGGCGAATGTTCCTTTTAATGGTTAAGAACTAACCGACAGCGCGTGTTAGGCGCAGACTTATCCCTGCTTAGGTTTCAGGATAAAATACCCTAGAATCGAACTCTGGTGTCTTCTTCTACGGAGAAAGACTAATCCGGTAGCGCGTGTTAGGCGTAGACTTATCCCTGCTTAGGATTCGGGATAAACTTCCTAGGATGAATCCTAAATTCTTGGAAAATGATTGGTGTGGGAAGGAAGAATTTTATATTCTATTCCCCGAACAAGGAAGGAAGAATTTTATATTCTATTCCTTGATTCTGGAAAGGAAGAATTTTATATTCTATTTCCAGTGCAAGAAAGAAACTAGAAGTGGGATCTCCACTCCGAGAATCCGGAAGATCTAAATAAGCTCACCTTTTATAGGATCGATTATCTAGATGAGTTTTTCGTTTATCGAAATGGAATTTCAACTTTGGTTATGACCATGAAAAGGTTTAACCAAAGAGAAAAGAGGAGAGTTCTTTCGTTTATCGAAAGGAGGCTCTGAATTGAAAGTTGGCCTCTTGTTCGTGGAAAGAATCAAGAGGGGAATTTGTGGGTGGCTTAAACCAGAAAGACAGTTTTGGTGGACTCACTGTCAATTGAAATTGATCAGTGAGGGATTTTGGTGATAGAAACAATTTTGGGTTATCCTCTAGAATATTAAGTATAATATTCTTCGAGGAACTTCCCGATAATTAGGTTATCCTGAATGTACTAGGGATAGTACTTTTTTAGAAACTTCCCATTTATTGGCATTAATTGCCTGACGCCCTCTAGAGAAATGAGGCGATATGCACCGTTTGAGTAGATTGTGTCTATCACAAACGGTCCTTCCCATTTGGGTTCAAATTTGCCCTTCTTCTTGGAGTTGAGAATTATCAGTCGGCGAGCAGGGAGGACCAGATCTCCTTCCTTAAAGCTTCTTTTGCGGACCCTTTTGTCAAAAGCCCTAGATATTCTGGCTTGATAAAACTCAATGTGTTGTTGAGCTTCCAAGCGCCTTTCATCTAACATTTCGAGTTCTTCGAGATGTTTTTGATGTTGTTCCTCCATCGTCATCTCCGTTGCGAGAGCAATCCGAAGGGATGAGATTTGGATTTCCAACGGTAGCACAGCTTTACATCCGTATACCAACGAATACGGGGTGGCTCCCGTAGGTGTGCGTACGGTGGTGCGATAAGCCCAGAGTGCTTCACCGAGTTTATCGTCCCAGTCTCGTTTATTGGTCTTCACGAGCTTAGACAGGATCTTAATGATCGTCTTGTTAAAAGCCTCAGCTAATCCATTCGCAGCGGGATAATAAGCTGTTGACGAAACATCTTGAATCTTGAATTTGTCATAAAACCTGACGAAAGCGTTGCTTATGAACTGTGGACCATTGTCATGAATGATCCGTCTTGGCACGCCGTGTCGGTATATGACATGATGCTTGATGAAATTAATGACGTTATTCGTCTTCACTTCTTTAAGCGGAATTGCTTCAGCCCACTTTGAGAAGTAATCCGTGATTGCGAGAATAAATCGATCACCTTTGACTGAAGGAGGAAAAATAGGACCGACAATGTCCATACCCCATGTCTCGAATGGCCAAGACGTGGCTGACGTGTGTAACCGCTCCGGTGGTTGGTGCATATAATTTGCATGCACTTGACAGGCGTGACATCCTCGGGCGTATTCGATTGCGTCACGTACCATTGTTAGCCAAAAATATCCTATTCTCCTGATGCGATCATACAGTTTGGGACCAGGCTGATGCGCACCGCATTCTCCTTCGTGTGCTTCCTTAAGAACTTCTTCTGCTTCTTCGTTCGAAAGGCATCGGAGTAGCAAATCATCATACCCTTGATGGTATAATGTACGGGTCTCAGCATTATAGAAGAACCATGGTGCTCTTCGGCGGATTGACTCCCTTTCTTTTACATCCTCTGCCAGAATACCATATTGGACGTAGTCAATGATGGGAAAACGCCAATCTCAGGACTCAGACCCGATTTGAGCTGAGTTCACCTCCTTGGCGTTTATGTTTCTATCATCTTCCTCTTCGATATCCATATTGTATATGGGTATGCAGAGTTGATGCGATCTTACTGTGACTAGCAGTTCAGTTTCGGGCGGCTGCGCAAGTGATACTGCTAATGCTGCCAGTGCATCCGCATAAGCGCTCTGGAGACGAGGGATGTATTCAATAAAGAATTCTTCGAAAGAATCTGTCATTTTGATGGCCTTCTGGTGGTACGGGATTAGGTCTTGGTTCCTGACTTTGTACTCTCCACGGACTTGATTGACTATCAATTGAGAATCCCCAAAAGCTTCGAGATATTCGACCCCCAGCTCCTTGGCGAAACTGAGTCCAATGAGAAGCGCGTTGTATTCGGCTATGTTATTGGAACATGGATCTGTTAGTGAATAAGCCCGAGGCATCACATGCTTCCCCGGGGAAACTAAGACAACTCTAACTCCGGAGGAGACTTTAGGACATCCGGGGGTTACTGCCTTATTAACTGCTCTCGAAGCACCATCAAAGTATAATTGCCATACTTGATGGTGTGATGTAGTATTAACCTCGTGGGTTTTATCCGGCAAGTCATCATATACTTCTGCTGTATCTGTTGTCGGGTTTGCCGCCAAAAGATCACAAATTGCTTGTCCTTTGACCGACTTCTACTGTTTGAAGTGCAAATCATACTGGGACAAGAGAAGGGCCCACTTCGCTAACCGCCAATTCATCGAACCCGGTTGCGTCATAAATACCCGTACTGGATTAACATTAGAGATAACGTAAATCGTCTGTCCGACCAAGTAATGCCGCATATTTTGTACTGCGAATACCAATGCGAGGCACTCTTTCTCAATCATCGGATATCGAGACTCGGCACCTACCAAAGCCCGACTTAGGTAATAGACTGCCTGTTTGTGACCATTATCATCGTCTTGTGCTAATAAAGCACTTATCGAATGGTTCATCGCCTTGATGTAAATCAAGAACGGTTTACCTGATTTTGGTGCAACGAGAACAGGAGGATTCGTCAGATATGTCTTGATATCTTCGAGTGCTTTTTGGCAGGCGTCGTCCTAAATAAATGACACACCTTTCTGGTTTAGCTTAGAAAATGGTTAGCACTTCCCAGAAAGATTTGAGATGAACCGCCGAATGTAAGCTAAACGCCCTTGCAATCCTCTGAGTTCTCTTAGATTTCTCGGGGGTTGCAATTCATGTATCGCATTCACCTTATCAGGATCGATGTGTATACCTTTAGTGGTGACGACGAATCCAAGGAATTTTTCGCTGGACATTCTAAGGAAGGATTTAGTGGGGTTCATCTTTAATTGATGACTCCGCATGAGATCGAACATCGTCTTCAAGTCCTTGATGTGATCTTCTTTATTGCGGCTTTTTACAACCAAATCATCAACGTAGCACTCGACCGTTTTCCTGAGGTGCTTTTGGAAAATCTTCGTCATTGCTCGTTGGTACGTGGCGCCTGCATTCTTTAGACCGAAAGGCAACACCGTGTAGCAGAAAACACCGAGGGGTGTTCTGAACGCTGTATGCTTCTCATCATCCGGGTGCATCTTGATTTAGTTATATCCTGAAAAACCATCCATAAAGGACATTCTCTCAAATCCGTATGTATTATCGATGATGACGTCCGTGATTGGGAGAGGAAAGTCGTCTTTCGGACATGCCGCATTCAGGTCCCTGAAGTCGATGCATATCCTGATTTTACCATTTTTCTTCATGACTGGAACAATATTGGCTAGCCAATCTGGATGCTGCTCCTCTCGGATGAATCCTGAGTCGATCAATTTCTTAACCTCTTCCTCAATGGCTTCCATAATCTACGGACGAAACCGTCTTTGCTGCTGTTTGACAGGTTTGGCATCCGGCTTGATATCGAGGCGATGCATTGCCACATTAGGGTCGAGCCCTGGCATGTCCTCATAGTTCTAAGCGAAGACATCGATATATTCCCTGATGAGAGCAATTAATTCCTCTTTCTCATTTGGGGGAAGACTACCGCTGATGAATATGGGCTTTGGGTTGGCCTCATCGCCCATATTAATTTGGACTACTTCATCTTCAGTGGGGGGTTCCCTCTGTTCAAACCTATCACCATACTGCATTTTCAGGTGATGAACCCATGGGTCTTCCCACGTTGGCATTTGATCGTCGTCCTTCATTGTGGATGGATCAGCTGTAGTCATGTTCGACATTAGGGCTTTGAATGCTTCCCCAAACTTGTATCGAAGTCCCATTCTGAGGAATCTGACGAGTACCCATCCTTAGCTTTGTTAGTAATTTGATCGATAACTTGCCAACCACATTCATCATCAGATGAGGAGACATAGCCTAAGCCTCTTTTGTGACGGTAATAATCATCCGGTTTCCCTTTTGGTACATATGCCGCTTTGGCTGGAATACGGGAACCTCGATCAAAGTACAAGACTTCTCCGAGTGTGAAATCATATCCCTGTTTTTCCATGAGCTTGCGCGCTTCCGGACTATACTTAGATAAATGTCGGCCAGGTTTGTCATCATTCTTATCTTCTCTTAAAAAATGATCAGGTAATGGAAAACTCTCTCCTTTACCGTAAACCACTTCTTTTTCGCCTCCTATTTTGGCAGGAACGATCAGGGTTGTTCCGAAAGAATACTGGAGGTGTTTCTTTGTTACATAAGACGATCGAAGCGGCGTATATAAATCAGGATTATTGTATAATCCCTTTATCACTTCATCAAGAGACAGTGAGTACTCTAAATCATCATTTATTTCAATATTGGCAAGTTGCCAGTTACAACTTCCATCTGACGATTGTTCATCGTCAAAATTGATTACAAAGGGTACAATGTTATTCAAAACAAAACCTCCATTGTAATCGAATCCGGCTTCAGAATCAGCTTCTTCTCCGCTGTCCGTGCCCTGGGCCGATGGTTTAGTATCGGATTCGTTACCATAAAGGAGAGAATCAGTGAAATAATTCTCAAATCCTTTGAATGGTTGCTTATCCGCGACCACCGTCCTGACTTTACCATCAGTGTCAACATATTTCAAACACTGATGGAGAGTGGAAGGAATTATAACATTACTATGGATCCAAGGCCGACCCAGTAGTAAGTTATATGATGTCTCAGCATCAATCACGTAACATGTGACTTCCGTCTTCAGATCACCCATTTGACATTTTATCCGGATCTTTCCCAAAGGCCTTGACCCGCTGGTGTTGAATCTGTAAATGACAGTGCCTGTAGATGCTAATTTGCTGACTGGAATGCCGAGGCTATGCATCAAGCGAAGCGGCATAATACTCACAGCGGAACCCGGATCCACTTGGATTCGGTTGACTTCGCTGGAGCCAATGTACCCAACGAAATACAGGGGTCGATCATGATTCGAATTCTTCATCTGCATATCCTCTTTGGTGAAGGTAATGCAGGGAAGGTTCTTAGCCGCTATATTGCATTGCTGAACTAATAGTTCTGGCTCTTCCGGCACCGGCTTGACCCGAGTAAGGAATGCTTCTGAATCGGCCAAGGCCTCTTGTAAGGCTTCCCTGGTCTCCTTAGATAACCGCAGCAACTCATACAGTGTTATCCGTGCTGGAATATTAGATAGTTGAGCCATGATATCGAAGATGCGCGGGGTGTTCGAGCTCTCAAGTTTATCTTTTCCAATCGGACGATTGAAACGAGACTGCTTCGGATTCTGAACCTCCTGGGGTCTCTTTTCTTTCTGCTTATCCACCGGCTATCGTCGAGCCTCTTCAACCGGTTTAGGAACCGTAATCACCCCCAGCTCCGTGAGAGTTTTGGCTGGTCCCCGTTTAGTCACCCCCTGCTCAGCTAACTGATCACTAGGTGATGGATAGTTGAAGTGGTACTGGTTTCCGCTTCTGGTGGCAAAGACTTCTTGTTCTTCTTCGGAGAGCGGGAAGGTAGGAGCTTCATCACCGTCCTCTTCGAAGATTGCAGAAGTAGCATTGCAGGACTTGCCTTTACCCTTCTTGGTCGAGGAAGTCGCCCACTGATCATCTTCAATAAGATCCGGATGAACCCAGAGGATTTCGTCGTTTAGGGCTATGTGTGGCACAAGTCCCTTTTGACGCTGTCCATATGGGTCATCATTCACCGTCTTCATTCCTACTTTGGTGACGTGTTTTGGCTCGAACCATGTTGTGGGCACCGATCCAAAGCTGATTGACACTGCATTTGCTCCTACATTCTTGGCAGGCTTCGGGGTTATGACCCCTACGTCAATTAACGCCTGGATCTTATCCTTGAGGTGGAAGCATGACTTCGTAGGGTGATGGACCACTCTATGGTACGCGCAGTACTTCGGATCCGTCACTTTGCTGGCCCCTTCTTGATCTACGATCGCCGGCAACTGGATTTTGTTATTCTCCAACAGGTACTTGAAGATGCCGGGAACTTCATCATCTTTGAAGGAGTAAACTTTGGGAAACCTTGGCTCCGAAGATTTCTGCTTCTGAGGCCGTTGTTGCCGCTGCTGCTGTTGCTGAGGTTGTAATTGGAAAGTTTGGTTAGCATCAACTGCATTAGCATGTGCCTTACCTTTCCCCCTTAGGTTGAAATTCTGCGTCGGAGCATTTGCCGCTTGCTGGCCTCTCTCCGCCTTCTTCCTTCTGAGGAATCGCTCAGCTTGCTCCCCTCGGACCTTCAGATCCTTCCACGTTTTGGACGGTGCTGTCCCCATTGCTTCTAACACGTCCAATGAAAGATTGTTGTGGTAGGTCTGGAGAATGAACTCCTCGGTGATCGGGTCCCGGCAATTCATCGCCTTGTTCCGGAACCTTTTGACGAAGGTGTCGACTAACTCCCCGTCTTTCTGTTTCTCGTCCAGCAACGATCCGATAGATATCTCGGTGTCGTCATCGAAGAAATTAGTGAGGAACTTAGTCTTCATATCGTCCCAGCTGTTCACGCTACCTGGCTTGAGGCGGCGATACCAATCGAAGGTGGCTCCGCGAAGAGTGCCAACGAAGGACCGTACCATCAGAGGTTCGTTACCAGAAATAACCCCCAAGTGTGATTTGAAGTAAATCACATGTTGAGTGGGTGAACCCTTCCCATCAAACGGCGTGAAGTTGATTAGGTTGAACTTCGTCGGATACGGGATTGATTCCCATTCTCTTGGGTATGGACAAGGAATGCCCGTTTTCTTCACCTCTTGAGCAGAAATCAACATATTGATCTTGCTCTCGAGGTTTTTAATCTTCAAACTTTCACCCGTGTTTTCGTTAGCACGATTCTGAGGTGGAAGCGTAGCATTGTGACTAGCATCCTCATTACCACCCCCTGCATTGACGGGAGGATTATTGGCGTTGCGAGCTTCATCCGTATCTGTGTGCTCATCTTCCTGAACAATCTGGTTACGGCGGCTTGGTTCGCCTTGCTGGTTCGTCAGTGCCTGGATTTGTTGCTCATGCATTTCTCTCATATTCTGCATGGCCATCTGCATTTCGAACCTGAAGCTCTCCTGTT
>BQKN01064258.1:532901-573262 GCA_022839385.1 Asparagus kiusianus
CCCCCTAAATGTAAGTACAGTGAGTATAAAACAAATAGGGAAGAGTTCCCCTATCAGAAAACCTCAGATCATATACAAAAATAAAATAATAAGGCAGCTATATGTGAGCAAGCATACACAGAAATATACTAATCACAACTCACATTCAAATGACCTAAGAGAATACACACACACACATACACACACATATCATGAAAGGTGTTATAAAAGTTTTAATGCATAAATACATCAGGAGAAAAAAGTAAAGGTAAAAAAAAGTCTCTTAGGTCACCATTTGGTCGATTGAATAAAACAAAGGATCCAAATGCATCATCCGAAAATATTTATAAAAATCCATGAAAAAAAATCATGAAAGTCTTGAAAATCATGAAAATTCGTGAATCCATGAAAGAAAATCATGAATATCCATAAAAATCCATGAAAGTCATGAATCCAAATGAAAGAATGTCATGAAAATTCATGAATCCATTAAAGCCAAAAATCATAAATCATGAGAAGATATTTTCAAATGAAAGAAAATCATATATCAAATGAAAGGAAATCATGAAAATCATGAGACTCATGAAATGCATAAAACTCTTGTTAGATGATGAATCAGTCCACTGCTAAAGGTATCGCACGACTAGAAATGTCATAAATCGATCGACTTAAGGTATCTATGTAGGCGTCTAAAAATGCTTATAGGTTCCCGCATGTGACTTGAGACAGAGAGAAGACGATGAATGTCACTATCAAAGTCACAAAATCTTATTTGACATTAATAATCGTATGAAGTAAGTCGACAAACTGTGTGAAGCAATGAAACTTCAGAATAACGAAAACATGAACTGATCAGGAGCTACGCGTTTGTTACGATAGACAAAGTGCCCATCATACTCCGTCTACTTTATATATGATTCAACTATTGGAGCTTGTAGATCTACTTGTCAGCTTTCTAACACATATTGAATTGCTCGATTCCGAGTTCGGACGACGAAGATACAATAAAAACAGACGGGACGCGCAGAATGCACAGAAGAGGAGCTCGTCAGATCTATAGTTCCCGGTTCCTTCCCTTGAGATTGCCCCGTTGTGGTGATCTTGAGAAGAGTGATTATCTCGCTGTTTTCGAGATAATTATTTTGGTTTCTTGATTCCTTCATGAATCAACGAAGCTCCAGATCTGATCTGATCGTTTGGTAGTTCACGGTTATCAACATCCCCATCACAGGCTAAGATCCCATACAAGCAGCGAAGGATAAACGTTCGTTATGTTTGTTTGAGGAGATTGTAACTTTTAAATTTTTATTGTGTAAGAGTCTTATAAAAAGACTATCTCTTTTGAATTTATTGTAACGCCCAAAGTTGTAATGAATCCATCAATGAAAGCAATTTCTAAACCAAACAAGCTGGCGATCACAATGGATCTTAATTCCATGAGACGTTAAGTGGCTAAGCCGTCACCACAACAAGCATCTGGGTCCTCCTCCCAAACCGTCAACTGACAAATGGGTTCGTGTCAAACGAACCCATTCTACTCTCGAGGAGCGCATCCAAAAGCGTTGCACACTTCTTGCACACACCCGGATCCTTGTGCATAAAGAACAAGGATTACAAAAAAAAGAGGTGTTCAAAAGGCCACCAAGATCTAAGCAGGTTTGGGTGCCAAAGGCCAAGTTAGTGCTTCTACCCAACAAGAGACACCAGTCGTGTCTCTCGCTCGATTCCAGATCCATAGCTGGTTCCCAGCTTTCGTCAACTTTAGATCACGCTCCTCCTACTCCTGCACCTCTGACCAAGCCCTACGGCAGCATGGATCTTTCCAGATTTAGAATTCTGTTGAAGGATCACATGGGTCCTTTACACGAAGATCGATGTAAAACTCATGTTAAAGAATGCTTAGGACCTGTGAACAAATCCCGAATGACTCTTTAGGCTGGGGGTCGTAGACACCCTCCCAACAAGCTAATTCCTGTAACCACTCGTTTGGGGGTGCGTACAGAAGGCCAGGAGCCCATTAGGATTTCACCCTCACAAAGGTGTGATTCTAAACGTGTGACTCCTGCAAACGCTAACAAGGTGTTGCTTATTCAGATGAAAATGTATCTGGCAAAAGATAATGTTATACTTGATAAATAACCGATAGATTGCTACGGTCATCACGCCGATGAGTTGTACTATCAGGCTGGGGGTACAAATAAATCTCGAAAGATAAGTACCCGGAAAGCGGACTCTCACTATACCAAAATTATCCGGGCAGCATTATCAGCATGTAGCTTCCCTAATACCTCGAGATGAGGACGAGAACGAGAGAAAAATCAATGCTGTGATGTTTGCTCGAGAGGTGGAGAAGACCGATATTCCGTGTCCCTATCCAAGAGAGTGGGAGTCGATTCTATATCTAGCGAAGTTCAACCTGATTAATTTCATGCCATTCGACGGGAAGGTCTCCCCCATCAACACTTGATTTATTTTAAGTCCCACTTGGGAGTGTTCTCCGGCAACGAGCCTTTGATGGTCCGATCATTCGTTAGCACCCTTCGCAGGCCTGCCTTCGATTGGTACCGTCTTCTCAAGCCTGGAAGCATCAATGACTAGGATGACATGGAAAGCTTATTCCTCGACAATTTCTTTGATGACGACGCTGAGGTATCCATCAGGACACTCTTTGAGGAAAAACAAGAGATGAAGAGACGATCGACGAATTTATTAAGCGCTTCCAAAATAAGACTATGAATTATCGAGATCCAGTCATGGAGGACTTCATCCTCCAAACCTGTCATAATAACTTATCCACTGATATTTTGGAAGTTATGGGAGTATCACCATCCAACACCTGGAAAGAGTTGAAGGTGCACAAAGAGTAGGCCGAACGCTTTTTCAGAACGAAGAAAGCCGAAAGAAGCCAACCGACGGCTAACCCTCCGAACTCAAGCTTCGTCTCCCATGGTAAGGGGAAGACACCTGCAACAGTTGTTGACATTAATCAGACATCGCAACAATAACCACGAAGACAGCAAAAGACTTTGGATCCGAGACTCCAAAAAGAGTACTCCTTCAAGGACGAAGACGTTCCATCCATTTTTGAATCCCTCCTTGAGAACAACAAGATCAAGCTACCACCTATCATAAATCAGGAGGTAGCTGACAATACTGCGGACCTAAAGTACTGTGCGTACCACAGCAGGATCCTTCATCCCACTAAGCCTTGCTTCGCTCTTAAGAATAGCATCCAAACCTTGGTTAAAGCTGGCGTCATAATGCTAAATTAAGCTGAATGAAGACTCCGACAAGTATAAGAGTATAAACTACTCCTTCCGATACTCCAACAAGTATAAGAGTATAAACTACTCCTTCCGATACTCCTAAGAGTATACGAGTATAAACTGCTTCTCAACATCCGAAGAGTATACGAGTATAAACTGCTTCTTAATACTCCAACAAGTATATGAGTCTAAACTATTTCCTAACTTTAACAGGAAGTTCCCGGAAGAATATCGTATGTGATATTCTTAAGGATAACCCGATCATTCAGCTGAGTATAATGTTAGACCCGGTTTCACAAAAAAAGCTGGGGGTGAATGTAACGAGATGTTCTCGAAAGAATGCTTTATGTTGTGTTCTTAGGGATAACCCTGTCGCTACAAAAATGGGATGAATAAGAAACTCCCACATTGACTCTAAATGCTGGGAGCAATTCCACCAGCTTCCGAGCACTCTTTTGCTGAGATGAGAGTTGATCACATCGTTAGATCAATCTTCCCTCATAAAAAAACTCCCACTGGTGTTGATGATTCATAGTTCTCCACCACAAAGTCCCTCACTGATTAAATAATTGACAGTGGGTTCACTAAAATTCTTTCAGGTTTAATCCATTTAAACTCACACTATGTCTATGCACTCAACACTCCAATTGTCAGAGTCCGGACATAATGCTTGGAATTTTAATCTGCTAATCCTCGACAATTGTCAAACCCATTCATGTTAAGTCTTTATCACTGGATACTAAGAACACCCACTGAGTGATCGATACAAGTCAACACTCCCAATGTGATTTGTACTCTCACTCCCATAGTATACCTGGTCAAACCTTCTTATAGTTAGGACCACAACCAAAATCTCCTCTCGATTCCTTCCATGAATGAGAGGTCCATGAATCGAACAATCAAACCTTTAAACAGTTAGGATCGCTCAAACACCCCCATTTGGTCAAACCTTCCTACAGTTAGGGCCAAAGTCAAAATCTCCTCTCGATTCCTTTCATGAACGAGAGGTCCACTTTCAAATCAAATGATCAAACCTTCCTACAGTCAGGATCACCTCAAACTCCTGCTTGGTCAAACCTTCCTATAGTTAGGGCCAAAACCATAATTCACTCTCGATAAATGAGAAATTCACCTTTAGTTCGGTAATCAAACCTTCCGACAGTTAGGATTATCCGAATCTTTTCGATTCTCGGAGTGAAGATCCCACTCTTAGTTTCACTCTTTAGATTCTCAAAGTAGAGATCCCACTTTGAGTTTCCTTTGCAACTGGAGATAGAATATAAAATTCTTCCTCTCGAGCATCGGGTTCGTCTTTGCCCCAAGAGAAGACACTACTTTTTAACTCCCAAAATCTATGCCTAACATGCGTTGCTGGTTTAGTCTTTTACCGATTGGAAAAGACACCAAAATCCAAGTCTAGGGAATTTTATCCCGAAGCCTAAGTAGGGATAAGTCAACGCCTAACACCCGTTATCGGTTTAGTCTTTGACCGATTGAAGAAGACACCAGAATTAAAGTCTGGGGATTTCTATCTCGAAGCCTAAGTAGGGATAAGTTAGCGCCTAACACGCGTTGCCGGTTAGTCCTTGACCGTAAAAAGGATAAAACACATATTCAACATTATGGTAGGCCGTTATTAAAAACGCCAAAATCTGCACCTTATATGCACAGGGAACTTTATCTCGACTCCTAAATAGAGATAAGCCTACGCCTAACACACATTGCCGGTTTAGTCTTTCACCGATTGAGAAAGATACCAGAATCCAAGTCTGGGGACTTTTATCCCGAAACCTAAGTAGGGATAAGTCAGCGCCTAATACGCGTTGCCGATTAGTCTTTGACCGTAAAAAAGACAAAAGCCTATATATTCGATATTGTGGTAGGTCATTATTAATAACGCCAAAATCCATGCTTTACACGTGTGGGGAACTTTATCTCGACTCCTAAATAGAGATAAGCCTATGCCTAACACGCGTTGTCGGTTTAGTCTTTCACCGATTGAAGAAGACACCCGAATCCATGTCTAGGAACTTTTATCCCGAAGGCTAAGTAGGGATAAGTCAGCGCCTAATACGTGTTGTCGTTTAGTTCTTGACCGTAAAAAGAACAAAAGCCCACATATTCGATATTGTGGCAGGTCGTTATTAATAATGTTAAAACCTGCGCCTCACACGTATGGGGAATTTTATCCTGAATCCTAAGAAAGGATAAATTGACGCCTAACACGCGTTACTGGTTTAGTCTTTTACCGAATAAAAAAGACACTAGAATACAAGTCTGGAGACCTTTATCTTGAATCCTAAGTAAAGATGAGTCAACGCCTAACACACGTTGCTGGGTAGTCTATTCCCGTGATAAAGATAAAATCTATATATTCAAAATCATTGCACCAAGTCTAAGAGAATTAGCTCTCTTAGCACAACATCACATGTGAAACGGGTTTTAATAATTCACATGCTAGCCCAACTCAAACGGTAGTCGGTAAAGGTATGTCAAATAGCTGATGATTGGTTAAAAATCTTAAGTCTACACCTAACGCGCGTTGTCAGTTTAGTCTTTCATCGATTAAAAAAGACGCCAGAATACAAGACCTGGGGATAGGATATAAAATTCTTCCTCTCCAGCATCGGTTTGTCTTTATCCAAAGAAAAGACACAATTCTTAATTTCAAATCCATGTACTTCAAGCACGGGGGATTTTATCTCGAGCCCTAATTAGAGATAAGCCTACGTCTAACACACGTTATCGGGTAGTCTATTCACGTGACAAAGATAAAGTCTATGTATTCAAAATCATAACACCAAGTCTAAGATAACTAGCTCTCTTAGCACAACATCACATGTGTAACGGGTTTTAATAATTTACATGCTAGCCCGATTCAAACAGTAGTCGGTAAAGGCACGTCAAATCCATTGATAGCTGAAGATTTACAAAAAACCTAAGTCTACGTCTAACACACGTCGTCGGTTTAGTCTTTCACCAAATGAAAAGACACCAGAATATAAGTCTGGGGACTTTTATCCTGAATCCTAAGTAAGAATAAGTCAACGCCTAGCATGCGTTGCCGGATAGTCTATTCCCGTGACAAAGATAAAGTCTACATATTTAAAATCATAGCATCAAGGCTAAGAGAATTAGCTCTCTTAGCATAACGTCACATGTGAAACAGGTTTTAATAATTCACATGCTAGCACGATTCAAACGATAATTGGTAAAGGCACATCAAATCCGTTGGTGGCTGAGGGTTTGCCAAAAATCCTATGAGAACCCCGCAAGGGGTGAGTAGATTTATGTATTCAAAAATCATAGCGCTAAGTCTAAAAGAATTCATTCTTTTAGCATAACGTCACATACAGAACGGGTTTGAACAATCTGTATGTTAGCCCGATTTAAACGGTAATCGATAAAGGCAAGCCAAATCCGTTAATGGCTGAGGTTTTGCCAAAAAACCTAGTAAGTATTGTGGTTATTCATCCTAGATTGGATAATGATCATAATAAAGAGAAGAGTGAGCTAAGTAAAAGATTATGTTTCATTAATAAAGTCAAAATGAAGAAACTATCGTTCCGAGTACAATCTGCAATTGAGGATCCGGTGTTCCAGCATAGAAAAATCTTTAGCAAAACTCTGCTCGAGTTTAGCCTATAACTCAGCTCGAATGGAATCTTCAGATTTATTCAGTGTCTTCGCGGCTGCGCTCCTCAACTTAGCCAACTTTTCTTCTGCAGGCTCCAGCTTCTCTAATGTCTGTCTTCGAGAATCTTCAGCATTAGCTAAGTCGTTCTCAAGAATAGCGCGAGATTCTTCGGCGTACTTCAAGGCCTTCTTAATTTTAGCTATCTCTTCATCGGTCGAAGCTAAAGAGCTAAGTAAATCAGCCTTAGCCTTGTCCTTCCTCAAGAGATTAGCCCTCATCTGCATAACAGAGCTCCACTGTGACTAAAGATCATATCTAATGGATACTCTGGAGTCATGCCACTGCTTCAACTCAGATTCCAACTGAGTAGCAACAAAAGAGGAAACACCTCTAGTCTTCCGTTCTCCTAACTTTTGGGAGTCGCGCTCTAGTATGGTTAGATCCGCAACAAGAGTATCAGCTAGCTTGGGGTACCACTCCTCTCTAATCATCATCATATGGTGGTCAAGTGATCTTCTGTACTGATCAAAATAAAATCCATGATGAACGATCCTCTTGACCATCTTCCCCAAGAAGGTAAGGGAACTCTCAAGATCTATCCCGAACATGTATGCCCGGATCGGTATCAGATAGTAAAGCCATGATGCACTCATATGGAGATGGTGAAAGCCCTACAAATAATCATATGGAGAGGTAAGAAACCCTAGAATATTATGGGGAAATTCAGAGCGAATTATGAGCTTACCAGTGCCAACAGAGGTTCGTTCAGTTTGATGTCCTATACCAGGCTCCACCAATCTAGTCATGGCAGACTCGGGAATGTTAGCAGGCGCGACTGTCGATGGTATATCGACTCCTCTAGGAGATTCTGCAATGCCCAGAGGGTTTGGGAGAACAATAGCCTGAAGATGAGAATCGAACGGCTGACTCATGGCCATACTTTCCTCCAATGGGGAAGAGACAGAACCTCAGGCAGACTAGAGATACCAGGAATCGTAGTCGTATTAGTCCTAGTGGTTGGTCCTGCGATTACAATTCTTTGTCAATCAAATAAAGATTTTGATAAATGAAGAAAATGATGATGCATAGGATTATATGTATACCTACAGATCCATCACCCTTAGGTAAACTAGGGATGCCAGAAATCATAGTCGTATTAGTCCTAGTGGCTGGTCCTACGATTAGAATTCCATATCAGTCAAATAGAGATTTTAACAAATAAAGAGAATTATAATGTCAGAGATTAGATGAATACCTACAGATGAACCACCCTCAACAGATCGTCCTGTAGCCTCTCTAGTAGCCTGCTCTGCTAACATCTCAACGAGCAACCTAGTGTCGGATCCCGAGAAACTCGATGCTGAAACGTACATGTGCTCACTAAATCCCCCAAGATCCATGCCATGAAAAGTCTCATCCTCGATCGGTCTCTCTAATGCAGTATCTACATGAGAATTTAAGTGTTGGATATATAAAAAGAAGCTAAAAGTTCATGATAGAGAAGTGAAGACTCACTTGTGGTAGTGGTAGGAGGCTCTTCTACCCAGATATTTGTACCTGCATTCTTCAATTTGTCTAAAAGAGAATGAAGCGCGAAAGTGATTAAAGGGGGAACAAATTCCGAATTGCCTAACTCCTTTAACTGCCACTCGAATGGTGTATTACCGATGTTAGATATACCTGGGCATAAAATACTCGACTCAACGGTGTTATCCTGGTTAGCATCCATGTTTGCTCTAACATATGTAGGCTCATCATGAATGGCATCGAACATTTGCTTCACAAAGCTCGAGCTATCCAAATGGCCAGGATCGGTGAATACAGAGTCGTGCGGAAGTTCACCTCCGCCATGACTTCCTGAAACACGGAACATGATTAGGTTCAGAGAATCCAGAAGAGCACCATTTTAAAGTCATGAAAATAATGGAACATTACCTTCCTCTCCACCAGTAGTTACATTACCTCGTAACTCTACTTCACGAGTGCGCTGACCAATTTGTGACTTATGAGTGGCCTTCTTCCGCTTTGGGGGACAAACCTCTACAAGACCAACGAGTCGCTCATGCGTAGATTTAGTATGCATCTCAACCTGTACAGAAGCCTCGACGCTGGATCGTGATCTCGAGTAATGGAAAATAAGAGGCTCATGCTCGTCAACCATCATACCTGGAGTGACAAGAGTCATCTTATTAGGATAAGTAAATAAAACCTTTCATTCCTACTCTGGAGGAGCTGGTCAAGATCTAGAGCGTTGAGACCAACGAAGAAATGCCAGATCTATTAATTCCGAAAAGAAAGAGTCTGACAGACCTATCTCAGATTCTTCCTCGTCAACTTCAACGTCGGCGTCCATATCCCTAAATTCTTCTTCAGAAGTATCATCCTCATAATCAATAGGAAGGAGCTCCTCATCATCCTCCATCCGGTTTTTGCTCAACGGGATGGTTTGATAGGTTTATTCTCTCGCTTCTTCGAAAGCCCAGCCTTACGAGCAGCTTTAATGGTAGTCTGAACCAAGTGCTGAGCCTCCAACTCTGAGAGGCTCTTCACAACTAGAAGCTCGTTGGTAGAAAAGAGCCATTTGTAGCTGGGAAAGGTAAACGATGACTTGCATTTGGATGAAGGGAGAGTGAAATAAGCAACAGTACAACCCGTCATAGTCCAGAGCTCGGGCGCCATCAATAAGACCTCCTTCAGTCCTCAAGCCTCGGTTCGGGTTCCTAATATGTAGTTAGTCATAACTAAACTGGTGAGCGAAACAACAAGGGAGATAGGGCTCTATGTGACAATGACCCTTCACCCGAAGAACGAGGTATCCAGCATGAATGTTCACCAGCTAACGGAAGCAACCAACATCAAGGAAGGTCCGACCGGCCCTCGGTTTCTCCTTGTCAATCAATACATCATCATAACAGCTCGAGAAGTGAGGAAAACACTTGAATAACTCCCAGCTCTTGCGAATTTGAAGCTCTCGCTGTACATCAATGAATGTCTTTACAAACCACTTACTCCTCTCTAACAATTGCACAAAAGGAACGGAGACATCAACAGTACTAGGCACCAACATCAAATCAGGATGATGAAGGACGAGCCACGCCATCAAGTATGTATACGGAAGCTCGACCTTTATAGAAAGAAGCTCGGTCGACGGTTCAGAACCCACATGTGTAAAACCATCGACCAAATACCTAAGCCCACAATGGATGCTGGTAACCATCGTCGAACGCAGAGAAAGATCTTTCTCGTGAGCTAACTGAACGACGGGGAGGAGAACCTCGATAGACAAGGCATCAGAAAACTGATATGGAACGGCGTACTTCTTCAAACAGAGGGCAAGATAGCCCGTCAGGAGGTTCTTAGGCCGAATAGGCTTCCTTGCATGGCAAAGGAATGTCCAAAACTTAGTCCCTGTCAGAAAGGAACCCTCAAGCGTCGGCCCTCTCAATTAAGTCATTACTGGCAGAAGGTGTCAAAAGGGCCAATTTATAAATGGTCTCGCCCAAACTGCTCTCCAAGTGCTAAAATAAATAATCACCAAACTGCTTCAAGCTGACCTGCTTCTTCCTCTTTGCCAGAGGACTCATCCTAACCAAGGATGTATAATAATGACACGTAAGGTCCCAGAGCGTGTCATACATGTCGAAGGAATCTCTCTTCAGCTGTCTTAACTGCAGGTTAGAGGGAAAGTACTCTTGATATGAACAATCTCCCATTAGAAGTCAGAAAAGTGTTACTATCAGGGTTATAAGACTCCAGCAATGCCAAGAAATGATAGCTATTGACTGGGAATCCGTACATAGTGGCTCGTATATATGCATACAATCTGTTGCGTTTCAGCTCACCGTCCCAACGTCCCAAGACGTAACTAGTCATACGAGTCCACCACTTCTTAGGCGGCGAGGATGACCAACCGAAATATCTGAATTCCTTTGGGGGTAACTTCCTCCCAAGCCTAGCCAAACGATTCCTTACAGTATAGGCGACTACTGGCACCTCGTCCAGTGGCGCTGTTTCAAGTCCCAGAATCCCCGATCGAAGGCCGTGAATATGATTATACCCATCAGAATCTGGGGTCTTATGATAGGAAATAAATCCACAATGAACTTGTTCATGGTCATCTGTAAGATTCTAGGACATCTGTCGCCACACAGCCTGCATCTCCAAATGAGCGAGAGAATGCTGACGGAGAATAAAAGAAATGTACAAAAGGCTCCCACAATTATTATTCAACCAATGTTCATCATCAAGAGTCAACTTAGCCGGATCCACAGCATGGTCCCCGAATAAATAATCCGGCTTCTCTGATGTACCTCCTTGGGACGAACCTCGTTGAATTGAGGGGTCGGACCAATAGCCTGCCTGTCAACACTAGTAGTGAATATCTCCCTGTTGCAACCGATCGTAGCATAAGGTGGAAAGCCTTCTGTGGGGAACTCAACTACAGCAAAACAAATATGGAATCAAAAAATTATTCATAAATTATATAAAGGTTGAATTCATCTCACAAGCTAGCGAGATAGAGTCATTCATCGGATGATTGGCGAGACGATTTTGAGTGTCCTACACAGGAGGGGCGGTTTGCATCATCACGTAAACAACATGGTAATGTACCCTAGCCCACGCAGTGTAATACAACACGAAATCGCTCAGTATGCTGGAAAATATGAATTAGCCAAGCAAAACACGTCTTTTGAAACCTCAATTCCCACGACGGAGGACGTCGGTTCTTCCAGAATAGCCCGTGAAGGGGCCAAACGAGGGTATGATAGAATCCAAAATCATCCTAAAACCTTAATCCCTGCGAAGGAGGACGTCGGTTCTTCCCGAATGACCCGCAAAAGAGTCAAACAAGGATACAAAAAGCATAAAAGCTCACCCCCGTAAGAGAAAGCTACGAGAGCCTCCCTCTCACTATGCTGAGAAGATGAGCGACTCCTGTGAAATCGTGGTCGGTGCGGAGACATGATTAACCTACAACGAAAATCAACGGATCAGGTACAATCATAAATCTAAGAACCCGAAAATTAAAAGAGAAATTATGAACTTTAACTAAAATCCTATAAATAAAACGGAGTTTGATAGTTAAAGTCTAATTAAACCTACAGGTTCTATGTATGCAAACAATGGGTTCAATTTGGCATTTAAAGCCATCATGATTAATTTTGAGAATAAATACCCAAAATACCCCTCATGTTCGAGGTTCAACTTTGACCATGAACACATTTGAAATTTGGCCATATGTATGTAGCATGAACTCATGAAATTTTAGCCCCAAAATTTTAGCATTTTTACAAATAATCCCCTTAATATTTTTTGGCCCCTTTTGTAAATAAGCCCATCAACAATTTGTGGTCATTTCGTATGGAACACTCCCAAAAGTTTCGGTCAAATGGGCATACAACCCAAGTCCCAAAATTTTAGTACTTTTGCATAACACCCCCTCAAAGTTTTGGCCCAGTTTTGCACAAAAGACCCCAAAAATTTTGGCTTTTAGATTTTCATAAAAAAACCCTCAAATTTCGGCCATATTCAAAATCCACCTTCAAGATTCATTCTTTTTCACAAAACCTAACTCATGAGAGCAAAAAACTACAATCTTTACATACAAATTCATTGCATACCCTCGTTACAAGAATAAAGTTTTAATCTTTCTTGTAAAACCTATGGATTCTTAACCAAGAATGCAAGAAAAAAAGAGGATTCATAAAGAGAAGCTTACCCCAATCAAGAGCTTGAAAACCCAACTCAAAAAGCCCAAATCTTGAACTCAAACCCAAGCTTTCAAGATGAGAGGAATTTTGGCCAATAAGAGGAGATAAAATCCAAATTTTTTTTGGGGGGTTTAGGGTTTTAAAGAACAAGAGTTTGAAGTTTTTTAGAACTCTTGAGGAGGAGAAAAATGAGTTATGAGGATTTTTGATAAGAGGAAGAGATGGAGGAGTTTTAGCGGGGAAAGAGTTCAAATTTGAATTTTAGGACAAAAGAGGATGAAAGTACAACAACAAAACAAAAAAAACAAAGACACCAAATAAGGGGTGTCTCGGCATATTAGCCGAGACACCTAGAGGTGTCTCGGCCAGGGTAGAGACACCCACAAGGGTCTTGAGCCTAGGCCGGGCCCCCAGGTGCTTTCATGACATCTATTTCGCACGTTTTCGCCGTTTACTGGTTATTGCAATGAAAGTCAACGTCAGTCAACGCGTAACTCTAGATCAACGCCGGTCAACATGTTGCAACGAAAAGTCAATGCTAGGTGATCCGAACCCCTAAGGTCAACGACGGTCAACACGTAACCCTAGGTCAACACCGATCAACGCGTTACGACGAAAAGTCAACACCGGGCCATCCGAAACCCTAAGGTCAACGCCGGTCAACGCGTAATCCTAGGTCAATACTGATCAACGTGTTGTGATGAAAAGTCAACGCCTAGCGATCCGAAACCCTAAGGTCACCGTCGGTCAACGTGTAACCCTAGGTCAACGTATTGCGATAAAAGTCAACACCGGGCGATCCGAAGCCTATGGTCAATGTCGGCCAACGTGTAACCCTAGGTCAACGTCGGTCAACGAGTTGTGATAAAAAGTTAACGTCTGGCAATTCAAAATCCTAAGGTCAACATTGGTCAACGCATAGCCCTAGGACAACGTCGGTCAACGCGTTGCGATGAAAGTCAACACCGACGATCCGAAACCCTAAGGTCAATGTTGATCAACACGTAACCCTAGGTCAACACCGGTCAACACGTTGCAATGAAAGTCAACGCCTAGTGATCCAAAACCCTAAGGTTAATGTCAGTTAACGCGTTATGACGAAAAGTCAATGTCGGGCGATCCGAAACCCTAAGGTCAAAGCCGGTCAACGCGTAATCCTAGGTCGGTACTGATCAACGTATTGCGATGAAAAGTCAATGCCTGGCGATCTGAAACCCTAAGGTCAACACCGGTCAATGTGTAACCCTAGGGCAACGTCGGTCAACGTGTTGTGATAAAAGTCAACACCGGGTGATTCGAAACCTAAGGTTAACGCCGACCAACACGTAACCCTAGGTTAACGCAGGTCAACGTGTTACGATAAAAAGTCAACGCCTGGCGATCCGAAACCCTAAGGTCAATGTTGGTCAACACGTAGCCCTAGGTCAACGTCGGTCAACGCGTTGCGATGAAAGTCAACACCTAGCGATCCGAAACCCTAAGGTCAACGTCGGTCAACACGTAACCTAGGTCAACATCGGTCAACACGTTACAATGAAAGTCAATGCTTAGCGATCCAAAATCCTAAGGTCAACATGGTTAACACGTAATTCTAGGTCAATGATGGTCAACGTATTATGATGAAAAGTCAACGCCTAGCGATCCGAAACCCTAAGGTCAACACCGGTCAACGTGTAACCTTAGGTCAACGTTGGTTAACACGTTGTGATGAAAGTCAACGCCTGGCAATCCAAAACCCTAAGGTCAACATCGGTCAATGCGTTGCGATGAAAGTCAAAGCCTGGCAATCCAAAACCCTAAGGTCAACGTCAGTCAACGCGTAACCCTAGGTCAATACTGGTCAACGTGTTGTGATGAAAGTCAACACCTAGCGATTCGAAACCCTAAGGGCAACGTCGGTCAACGCGCAACCCTAGGTCAATGCTGGTTAATACGTTATGATAAAAAGTCAATGCCTAGCGATCTGAAACCCTAAGGTCAACGCATAACCCTAGGTTAACATCGGTCAAATGAGTTGTGATGAAAGTCAACACATAGGCGATTCGAAACCCTAAGGTCAACACCGATCAACGCGTAACCCTAGGTCAACACAGGTCAACGCGATGCGATGAAAGTTAACGCCTAGTGATCCGAAACCCTAAGATCAACGACGGTCAACACGTAACCTTAGGTCAACGCTGGTCAACACGTTACGATGAAAGTCAACGCCTAGCGATACGAAACCCTAAGGTCAACATCGGTCAATGTGTAACCCTGGGTCAATGGTGGTCAACGCGTTATGATGAAAGTCAACATTGTATGATCCGAAATAACGTCGTTCAACGCGTAGCCCTAAGTCAATATATTATGATAGAGATAGTTAGTTCTAGGTCAAAATGACAACACGAGCCAAAATTAACTCACCAGTTTTTGATTCGACACTTCAACGACGGCCAGACGATAAACGTAGCTGTTTTCATTGAAAGCTGCCTTCATCATTGATTTTATTAGACTTTAGTTGTTTATAAATGAATTCAGATAACGAAAATAAAAAAATTTTAACTTTCTTGAAAATAAACACAAGATCCGTTTATCGGCTCTTGTTTGCATGGGTTCTTTGCCGGTGCCAGGGTTTATCCGTGAACGATCGCGAATCAGATCCGGTTGCTGGAAAATCGGGCAGAGCTCCTACCTTACCAAAGGGGTATTTTCTTGAAGAGCTGAGATCGACCAAGCGAAATCAGGGCTCTTCTTAAGATGAAGACCAAGCCTAATCTCAAGGAACGGACGTACGGGCTTAAGATTCTTCGAACGGCTTCTCCTTTATACTGAAGTTCGCCGAGATCCCGCTAGCCTTCGCTGAAATTTCACGCTCCTTGACTCTTCAATCCAACAACACCTCGTCCTCTTGATAAAATTCCAGATCTCGAAAATGGAGGCCTTTGGCTCGTATTTATAGGCCTCGGATGCAGTTATTTGGATGAGAACAAATGATTTGACTCTATCTTCAGTTAACAACGGCCTAATCACGTTTGGGGATGATATCAAGTTAGTTAGAAACCCCTGGAACAGACAAATCCTGCGAAAATCACTTTAAAAACCGTCAAAAATGCGTTTTGGGTTCAGACTGCGCGACGTAGGTCGGATCTGTCTGACCCGCGCTTGCGCGGGTCGGATGCAACCCGACCCGCGCTTGCGCGGGTCGGTTTCATCTGACCCACTCTTGCGTTGGTCAGAATCAACCGACCCGCGCTTGCGCAGGTTAGACTGATCTGACCCACGCTTGCGCGGGTCGGTTTGTTCCGTCCTGCGCTAGCGCAGGTTCATCGCTTCTTTAAACTTTTTTTGGTCGATTCGCCGATTTATTGTACGCGACGTGTTTCTTTCCAAGACTTGTATATTTTTTTCTTTTTTCCATTTCGCATATTTGGTTGATTTGTTGACTTGAACGCTTCGTCGTGAGATTGACCGTCGAATGCGTGTTGGTTAACATACGCGTGTTGATTGATGCGTGCGGGCTGATTGGCGTGCGCGCGTTGACCGGCGTGCACGAGCTGGTTTGACGTGCATGCATTGATCGACGCGTATGAGCTCGTTGACATGCGCGTGCTGACTGACATGCACGAGATGATTTTGACGTGCGCGCGCTGACCGACGTGCACGAGATGATTTGACATGCGCGCGTTGGTTAACGTACGCATTGACCGACGCGCACGGGTCGAATGGCGTGTACGCGCTGACCGACGCGCGCAAACCTATTAGGTGAATCTTCTTGACTCGCCCACTCATTTCTTCGAGTTTCGTATGGGCTCTCATAGGCAATTTTAGACGCCTACAGATACCCCCTCTAAAGTGTTTCAGCATCATTCTTTTTATAGAGGAGTCTGAAATGCTTTGGATATGATGGACCCCCGCCTTCAGTCGGTGTTAAAGGACCTACAGATGGTTTCGATTCTTAACTTCTCCACATTTCAGCATATTCTGTATTTTGTCGAATAGCTAAGATTTTCCCGGTACTGTGTTTATCGTCTAACCGTTATTGAAGTCTTGAACCGGAATTGGTGAGTAGATTTTGGCTCGTGTTATCGAGTTGACTTTCAGATTAATTATCTACATCGCAACGCGTTGACCGGCGTTGACCTGGGGCTACGCGTTGATCCGTGTTGACCTTAGGGTTTCGTGTCGATCGGCGTTGACTCTCATCGCAACGCGTTGACCAGCGTTAACCTAGGGCTACACGTTGACCGGCGCTAACCTTAGGGTTTCGAATCGATCGATGTTGACTTTCATCGCAACGCGCTGACCGGTGTTGACCTAGGGTTACGCGTTGATCGGCATTGACCTTAGGATTTTGCGTTAACCTGAGGAGAACCAGTTTATCCTCGTGTACTCTTGGGAGCTTCGGGAATCAGTTTAACCTCGTGTACCCATCGGAGGTTTCCAGGTTATCCTTAAGAATTATTATATGTAATATTCTCCAAGAACTTCCTGTCAAAATGGGGAACAGTTTAGATTCATGTACACGTTAGAGTTTGGATTTTGAATATTCCGATAATAGGCGAAAACGTCGTAAAACGATCGAAAATATGAAATCAGACTCTGAATATTCCAAATGGCTAAAATGACGTGAAATTATCTGGGAGATGAAATTGAGCTCCGAACATTCCGATAACGGGCGAAATCAGGCGAGGATACAATGAAAACAGCCGAAATGGGTCTGACCCGTGTTCACGCTGGTCAGACGGATCCGACCCGCTGAGCGCGGGTCGGATTAATCCGACCTGCATGTACGTGGGTCGGACACAAATCCGACCCGCGGAACGCAGGTCGGGTGTCTGGGTAAAAGAGTTAAAAACCCCGATTTCACTCCCCTCTTCTTATTTTCGGTTTCTTCCTCTTTCCCACAACTCTATCTTATTCAAGCTCTCTTCATTCAAGAACTCCTCTAGCTCAAGAGTTATTATCAATATCAAAGTCCACCCAGCCCTTTAAACCTCTCACTGATCTGTTCCTCTCTTCTTCCCACTTGGATTCGAGTAAAGGAGGAAATTGAAATCTTGGGTTTTGGCCACTTGAGCTCTTCTTCCCCTTTCAAGCTTCAAGAACTTGGGTAAGTCTCCTCTTCATGGCTTATTTAATTTTAGTTTTGAACTCTTGCTTTTGAAATCATGGGTTTTGGTTTGATGGTTGAAACCCTAACTCTTGAATTTGGGGAAAACTGAAATTGGATGGGGATGATGGCCAAATTTTGCTTTGGTTGCATGAATAACTTGGTAATTGAAACCCCCAACTATTTAATCTTGGAAAAAAACCGAATTTTTGGGACTAGGCTTTGAATGGTGGCCGAAAATCTAGACTGTTCATGGCCGAAAATTTTGACTTATATTAATTTCTTGAGTTGGTGTTCTTGAAGTTGTGCATCGTTGAGGCTGAACTTTAACTCTTGGTTGGTTGTTGATGATTGACGGCTTGAATCATGAGCTTAAACTTATGTGTTGATCGAGAACCGAACTCGTTAACTTGTACATGAGTGGAGCTTAATTTGCACATGGCCGAAGTTTTTTTTTCTTTGATTGATGCCTTGAATCTGACCCTGTGCATGTATTTGAATGATAATTCCCTGAATTTGGTTGCACATGGTCAAACCTGATATACGATTGAATTCGAACTCGTATGTGGTCGGATGACTTGACTCTGAACTTGGCTTGGTTGGCACTTGTATATGATTCGAATCCGAACTCACATATAACCGAGCTCTTGTATATAATTGAATTCGTATGTAACTGAATGAACTCAAACTTGTATATAACCAAGCTCTTGTATTATTGAATTCATATGTAACCGAACTCATGTGTGCCTTGAATTCTAACTTGTACGTGGCTCGAGAACCTTATACGCCTTGAATTTGTACATGTGTGAGGCCGAGAGTTGACTTGAATTTGCATTTGTATATGGTTTGAGCTTCGAACATAACTGAATTCTTGTATATGATTGCACTCTTGTATGATTCGAACTTGTACATGATTGGACTCGTACGTGACCGAATCCCACTTGTATGTGGTCGAAATAATTTGAATCCAAACTTGTATATAGCTGAACCCTTGTACATGCCTTGAATTCAAATTTGTACATGACCGAATTCCACTTGTATGTGGTCAAAATAATTTGAATCCAAACTTGTATATAGCCGAACCGTTGTACATGCCTTGAATTCAAACTTGTACATGACTGAATCCCACTTGTATGTGGTCGAAATAATTTGAATCCAAACTTGTATATAGCCGAACCCTTGTACATGCCTTGAATTCAAATTTGTACATGACCGAATTCTTGTCAATATTGAACCCTTGGGATGTTTGGTTGTGTACGTGACTAAATTCAGCTCAATTTTTTTTGTTTATATCCATGTATGTATGCATGTATAATTTCAAAACTCAAGTCAGCCCCCATGCTGTGGTTTCGAGTAATCCTGCGAGCTCATAAACCTGTATGTTTGATGTGGTCGAAATCCTATGTTTGACTTTGCGACCCTCAACTTGATTTTGCCCTTGGATTTTCATGCTCCATTATACACGTGAGCTATGTAGGAGGCGTTTGATTCGCTTGACTTATATATTTGATCTTCCTTTAACTTGAACCGAGAATGTCGTATAGGTTTAATTAGACCCTTAATTGGAAAATTCCATTTTGTAGAATTTCAATTAAAGATTCGCAATTTTCCTTTTAGTCTTCGATTCATGTATCTTGATTCTTGATCTGATTGAGCTGTTGGTCTTTATTGCAGATTAGCTATGTCGACGACGAGATCACGCCTCCCGAGGAGCCGCTCAGCCACTCAATCGCCTGAGAGGGAGCGTCCATCTTTTACGGGTAAGCCTTCATAATTTCTTATTTATGAACATAACTTCTTTCTTATGAATTCGATCTCTATTATGTCATGTCGCATATTGCATACCCTCTCTGTCCTCCTTGGTGAGGCAGTCAGGAAGAGCTGATATCCTCCTTTGTAGGGGTGGATGCTTCTATATTACATCCCCGCCCTGTTCTCTTTGGTGAGGTAGTTGGGAACAGTTGATATCCTCCTTTGTGAGGGTGGATGCTTATCAGATACGTTTTGCTTGGTCAAAACGCGTCTCAAGGCCATATAGGGTGATTTTCTGCCGTATTGTGTTCCGTAAGATAGGGTTCATCACCGCTTTATTTGAATGAAGATGTACGTTATCTTGTGAGTTCGTAATACTGCTAAAATCATCTTGCCAATTGTAAGGTGGTGACTCTATTTCACAGATCGGTGAAAAGAATTCAAACCCCTTGTATTGTATTGATATTTCTTCATAAACGCGTTTGATAAACACGCCCTCTTTATTTCAGTTGAATACCCGGCAATGCCATTTTCTCAATTTAAGATAGATGGCCGTAGGAGCAGGTATTACACTACCGTTGAAAACCCGGCATCAATCCTGCACACTTCTCAATTCGCTTTGGACCTCCCAGATGAATTCTGTAAGTTAGTACGGGAGGGGGGTCATCGCATCACGCGTCAGTTAATTACAAACGCGCCATTTGCTGAGGATACAGATCCTGATCATTCTTTAAGGAAGACATGTTACCTGTTCGGCAATTCTATGACGGATCCAGTTATCATAAAGCTTGAGGATGAGTGGTGGCTACACAGTGATGGCATAACTTGCTTATATCTCTCTCCATTCCCTCGTCATCGTTCACTAACAGAATTGCGCGGGCAAGCGGTGACGCGATAGATGCTATAGACCTTGACAGAAGAACATACCAACATCCCTTGTGGATACATCACCAGCCATTCACTTCCGGGTTCTAGTGGCAGAAAACACATTACAGGGTTACACCCGGGTGTGATGGGATTGGAGGACCCGCCTAAAAGGGAACTACCTATAATAGCTCGCACTGTGAAGAACCGTCTTGTTGAGCTAGGACGTGAGCTACCCATCAAAAATTACCAGTGCTTTGGTTGGTCTCATTCTTCAGACCAAGCATGGTGGGGCCGGATGACAGGTTATGTCCTTCACCGTTGGGGTGCTGAGTTAAAGTCGATAAGATTGTACGAAGCTATTTGGGCCACCTAATACGGGTTACCGGTGAGCGCTCTTCACTTCATAGGGTTGATAGAGCTGTACGATCCAGGTGCTAACACCTTTCTCACACGGAACGGAGAATTAAGATTACCTTTTCACGAGATGCGCAAAGTCTCCGGACTACAGTTGGGAGATATACCGTATCAGGAATATTTTCCCTCTAATCAGGAGCTACAAAAGTTGAAGATCCACAAGCCTGCTCGATATGACATGTTATGAGAACTCACGTGTCATTATCAGATTGCTTTAGTAGGCACTAATCCGGTTGTGAGGAAGAAATCTCCTAAAATAAGCTTGAAGCAATTCTCTTGCTATTTATTTAAAAACTTGGAGAAACTTAATGAGGAAGTTTGTGAGTTGCAACCGCTGACTTCCTAAGAGATTAATAGATTGATTGAGAAGTGTGGTGCCCGCTCCCATACTATCGCGAGTGCTCAAGACAAGTTCCTTGCGGGGACTAAATTCAAAACTTTCTTATGGTATGCTCAGAAGCCCATCCATCCTACAACTTTATTGGCTGGTTATATAGCACTTTGGTTGAAGAAGTGTGTAGTACCATACTAGACTTCAGATGCCCTGCCGATAGAGGTGCTATTCCCAGCCGTCCAGCTTGCTTATGGGAGAAGCCTATATCTTTTTCCAGCAATGATCGTCAGCATACATCGTAGGATTCGTCAAGTGGTCACGGCTTTTACTCAAATTGATGAGACACCATCCGCGAAGATCCCTATGGCGAAGGCAGAACTCCCATATACTTATATGATGGGATGGTTGGTTCTTCATCGCCCTAATTTGCTATCGCCCCCTACTAATGCGAATCTATCTACTCCCCTGCTACAATTGTTCGAAGGGTGTAGGTGGATAGTGCGGGACCTCTCGAAAATCAGGAAGAGTTTGCATACGCATAAGGGCTGGGTAATCAACCTATGTTTCCCTCGCTTTGCTAGCAAATATGGTGGGATGCTTGCTGACATAGAAGCGCACGGAACTGATCGGACTTCCCTCGATGTTGGATGTTTCAGGTGGCTCATGAATATAAGACCACGCCATCTCCTTTTCCGAGTAAAGGAGCGCTGCTTTTTAGAGCCCTATTTACCGTGCTGGTTCGCCCGTCAATTCGGGTATGATCAGTTATATGTCGGGAATCCGAACCAACAGTTCCATACTCGCAGCGGACTAGTAGACGGAGTTCGCGCTTGGCTGTGGAATGTAACGGGCTGTACTGGCGCCAAGTTTTGTCTCCCAAATATTGATCGCCACTTAGAGCTCACATATCTATGTTGCAAATAGATCATGGCTGCTAACGAGCCTGTCCCCCTATGGTCGATTGAGGATCTGAGGGCGGAAGCTGCATCACGTATCGCTGCGAGGCTAGTCCGAGAAGATGCATTGGAACGAAGGAGGCGCGAAAAGAAACTCGCTAGTTCCTCAAGCAAAGGCAAGCAGAAAATGGAGGAAATAGAAGAGGAGTCATTTGCTTCTGAGGAGGAAACTTCCGAAGAAAATGAAGTTGCTGCTGGTGGTGCTACGGAAGTCAGCAGTGGCTTCGAGGAAGACGCGGCAGGTTTGTCTGAATCTTTTTGTAAAGAACTATGGGACTTATCGATTGCTGATCGAGCTCGTCGACTTAAAGCTTGTAAAAAATGGAGAATTTTGCCCACTTACAATAGGATGATGGTTGAACTTTCAGATGTAGGTTCCGAGGAGGATGAGGAGAGAGGTGGCCTCATCACCCGTGCTCGATCTCGGGCCATAGCCCAGGCAGGATTGCAAGTTGAGCCACATACCATATCAACACAAGATAGACCTGTGGATCTTCAAGAGACCCGGCCCACAAAACGGTTGAAGTTGACCATCAAGCGCCACGCTAAACTTCAGACTTCTCAAACGGAGGCAATCGGCGATGCACCCGTTGGTGGGGAAGGTAATGTTCCAACTCTTGTCCTCTTTTCAATTTTTTTTACCCTGCTTAGACTTATAGGATTTTATGTTTTAGAGGGTTGTGATGAAGGCACAATGATCTACAATCCTCCTTCTCCCGACTTAACCTTTTTCGAAGAGTCATGTTTTGTGCCACAAGCGGATGAGGCCATAGGTTAGGATTTGGCGGGTGTTGGAACTGATTTGTCCATGGTGGTTACTAGCCCAGGTACTCCTATTACTGGTAGTACACCTTTTAGATGACAATCTCGGGTATTAACCAACTCAGAGTTCGTCCCCCCTCTAATTGCTTACATGCTTCTGGCTCTTTTAGAAAAGCTACAGGATGCGATTGTTGACGTTGGGATTGAAGAGCACGCCGTCATCCCCGGAGGTGAAATTTAATTCTCTTTCTATGTCTTAACACTTGAATTTTCTTCAGATGTTTCAATAGAAAACCCAAATGATAAAGAAACCTTTCATCATGTAGCCGACATACCTTCGTCTGATATGTTTTTTTTCTCAGGGTAAAGACAAACCCGATGTTGGAGCGAAAGAATTTTATATTCTTAGCCCCAGGTCTTGTTTAGGGTAAAGACGAACCCAAAAATAAAAGAGAAAGAATTTTATATTCTATCTTTCAACACTGAAGAGGGAGAATTTTATATTCTATCTCCAGTTAGAAAGGAGACTCAAGGTAGGATCTCCACCCCCAGAATCCGGAAAGATGAAACTAGGAGTGGGATCTCCACTCCGAGAATCGAAAAGATTCAAACAACCCTAACTTTTATAAGATTGGTTGCTTGATCCAAGAAAAGAGTTCCTTATTTATTGAGGGAAAATTTCGATTTTGACCCTAACTTTTATAGGTTTGGCCGAAAAGGAATTTATGGAAGTCTTTCATTTATCGAAAGGGATGACTCGATCTTAGTCCTAACTATTTGCAGGTTTGACTAAGTGAGGTTAGAGACAATCCTAACTTTTATAGGTTTGATTGTTCGAATTAACAATCCTAACTTTTATAGGTTTGATTGCTCGAATTAAAAGTGGATCTCTCGATCATGGAAGGAATCGAGAGGAGAATCTATCGTTGGCCCTAACTTTTATAGGTTTGACCTGAAAGCAAAGAGAGCGGAATACAGGTAGCAGTAGAAATACTGGTTTGTACTAGCCACTAGATGGAGGATTTTGATGTTAAGTGATTAGGACTTAACATGTCAAGTTTGAGAATTGTCATGAATTGGCGGATAGAAATTTTAGTGGACTCACCGTCAATTGATTTGATCAGTGGAGGATTTTGTGAGGAAAGGTTGATCTGTCAAAATGACCGAATCTCATTCATTAATAATAAAACACGCTTTAACTTTGAATACATTCAGAGTCCAAGTGTGGATTTTTATTCATTACTTTCATAGCAACTGGGTTATTCCTAAGAATACCACATGCAGTATTCTTCCGGGAACCTCCCGATATATTGGTTATCCTGAATATACTAAGGATAATATCTTTTTACGATAGTATTCTTCCGGGAACCTTCCTTGGTAATGAGGTGATATGCACCACTCGAATAGACTGTCTCTATTACGAACGGCCCTTCCCATTTGGGTTCAAATTTGCCTTTCTTCTTAGAGTTAAGGATCATAGGCCGTCGTTCGGTTAAGACCAAATCTCCTTCTTTAAAACTCCGTTGTCGAATCTTCTTTTCGAAAGCTCGAGAAATTTTGGCTTGGTAAAACTCAAAGTGCTGTTGAGCTTCTAAGCGCTTTTCATCAAGCATCTCGAGTTCTTTGAGACATTTCTGATGTTGTTCTTCGGTCGTTATCTGGGTTACGAGAGCGATTCGAAGAGATGGAATTTGTATTTCCAACGGAAGAACGGCTTCACACCCGTACACTAAAGAATACTGGGTTGCGCCAGTAGGCGTGCGAACTGTGGTGCGGTAAGCCCATAATGCTTTGCCGAGTTTATCATCCCAATCTCGTTTGTTAGTCTTCATGAGTTTAGATAGAAGCTTGATGACGGTCTTGTTAAAGGCTTCAGCTAATCCATTTGCTGCGGGATTGTACACCGTTGATGAGAGGTCCTGAATTCTGAACTTCCCGCAAAACTTAATGTAGGCATTGCTGACGAACTGAGGACCATTGTCATGTATGATCCGTCTTGGGATAGCATATCGGTAAATAATATGGTGTTTGATGAATGCAATAACGTTGCTTGTCTTAACTTTCCTGAGCGAAATCGCTTCAGCCTATTTGGAGAAGTAATCGGTAATCGCGAGAATAAATCGGTCGCCTCTGACTGACGAGGGATTTATAGGACCAACAATATCCATTCCCCAAGTCTCAAAAGGCCACGAGGTCGCCGAAGGATGTAAATGCTCTGGGGATTGGTGCATATAATTCGCGTGCACTTGACACGCGTGACACTTTCGGGCATATGCGACTACATCTTTGATCATGATAGGCCAATAATACCCCATTCTTCTGATACGATCATAAAGTTTAGGGCCAGGTTGGTGTGCACCGCAAACCCCTTCGTGCGTTTCTTTCAAGACTTCTTCTGCTTCTTTAATCGATAAGCAACGTAGTAGTAAGTCATCATACCCCCTGCGATATAGCGTTCGACTTTCCGTGTTATAGTAGAATCTCGGTGCTCTTCGTCGGATTGAGTCCTTTTCTTTCACATCTTCTGGTAAGATTCCGTGCAGGATGTAATATATTATAGGAAAACGCCAATCTCGGGGTTTGAACTCAACTTGAGTTGAATGTACTTCTTTAATATCCTCTTCCTTGTCATCTTCATCATAGATTAGCACGAAGAGTTGGTGAGTTCTCACCGTAAGGAACTGTTCTGTTTCGGGAGGCTACGCTAGGGACACGACTAATGCTGCTAGCGCATCTGCGTATGCGTTTTGTAAGCGTGGAATGTATTCGATGAAGAATCCTTCAAATGATTCTGTCATCTCAACAGCCACCTTGTGGTATGGTATCAAGTCTTGATTTCTGACCTCATACTCTCCCTAAATTTGTTTAACTACTAGTTGAGAATCACCGAAAGCTTCGAGATACTCGACCCCCAGCTCTTTAGCAAAGCTGAGTCCAATAAGTAGCACATTATATTCGGCTATGTTATTCGAGCACGGCTCGGTCAGCGAGTAGGCTCTAGGCATCACATGTTTTCCTATGGTAACTAAGACAACTCCAACTCCGGAAGAAATCTTAGAACATCCAGGGGCACTTGCTACATTAGTTGCTCGAGAAGCACCATTGAAATACAAATGCCACACCTGTTGATGGGAAGTTATGTTGACTTCGTGGGTTTCATCTGGCAAATCATCGTACACCTCGGCGATATCCGTAGTTGGGTTAGCCGCCAGGAGATCACAAATAGCTTGTCCCTTAACTGACTTTTGTTGTTTAAAATGCAAGTCGTATTAGGACAGAAGTCAAGCCTATTTCGCTAACCACCAATACATGAAAGCAGGCTGTGTCATGAATATTCTGACTGGGTTAACATTGGAGATGACGTAGATAGTTTGCCCCACCAAGTAGTGTCGCATCTTTTGGATAGCGAATACTAAGGCGAGACACTCTCTTTCGATCATTGGATATCGAGATTCGGCGCCTACGAGGGTCCGACTTAAATAATACACTGCTTGTTCATGACCATTATCGTCATCTTGTGCAAGTAATCCACTTAACGAATGGCTCGTCGCCTTAACATAAATCAAGAATGGTTTGCCCGATTTCAGTGCGACGAGCACAAGGGGTTTTGAGAGATATTCCTTAATATTCTCGAACGCTTTTTGACAAGTGTCATCCCATATAAATAATACGCCTTTTTTTGTAAGCTTGGAGAATGGTTGATATTTTCCCGAAAGATTCAAAATAAACCGACGGATATAAGCCAACCGTCCTTGCAGTCCTCTGAGCTCCTTAAGGTTTCTCGGGGGTTGTAGCTCATTGATCGCCTTCACTTTGTCAGGGTTAATGTGAATACTCTTGGTGGTGACGACGAATCCAAGAAATTACCGCTGTACATTCTGAGAAATGATTTGGTAGGATTCATCTTCAATTGATAAGTACGCATCAGATCGAACATTGCCTTCAAATCCTTAACGTGATCATTTTTGTCATGACTTTTCATGACTAGATCGTCCATATAGTATTCGATGGTCTTTCGATGATGCTCTTGAAAAGTCTTTGACATGGCTCTCTGATAGGTGGCACCTGTGTTCTTCAAGCCGAAGGGTATAACCGTATAACAGAAAACACCGAGGGGTGTTCTAAACGTGGTATGCTTTTCATCATCTGGGTGCATCTTTATCTGATTATAACCAAAGAATCCGTCCATAAAAGACATTCTCTCGAATCCACACGTATTGTCGATGATAATATCTGTGATGGGAAGAAGGAAATCGTCTTTTGGGCAGGCCGTGTTAAGATCTCTGAAGTCGATACAAATCCTAATTTTCTCGTTTTTCTTAAGGACTGGGATGATATTGGCAAGCTATTCGGGATGTTGCTCCTCCCTGATGAAACCCGAGTCGATAAGCTTTTTGACTTCAGACTCGATTGCCTCCATAATTTGCGGACGAAACCGTCTTTGTTGTTGTTTGACAGGTTTGACATCCGGCTTAATATTGAGACAATGCACTGCTACATTTGGATCGAGCCCTGGCATATCTTCATAGTTCTAGGCGAACACATCGATGTATTCCCTAATGAGAGAGATTAACTCTTCTTTCTCATCCAGCGGGAGGCTGTCGCTAATGAATATTGGCTCCGGATTATCCTCGTTACCCATATTCACCTAGACTACTTGATCTTCGGTAGGAGGTTCTCTTTGTTCAAAACTATCACCGTACTGCATATTCAGGTGATGAACCCAATGGTCTTCCCAAGTTGGCATTTGATCGTCCTCCTCTATTGTCGTAGGATCAACCGTAGTCATGTTCGACGTTAGCTTTTTGAACATTTCTCCGAGACTAGCGTCGGAGTCCCAGGCTGAAGAGTCGGAAGAATATCCATTTTTGCCTTTATTAGCAATCTGATTAATGACTTGCCAGCAACATTCGTCGTCGGACGAGGAAACATAGCCCAAACCTCTTCGGTGGCTATAATAATCATCGAGCTTTCCTTTTGGTACGTAGGCCATACGAGGTGGAACTTGCGGACCTCGACCGAAACAAAGACCTTCTCCAAATGCGAAGTTATACCCGTATCTCTCCATGAGATTACGCGCCTTAGTTTCATACCTTAATAGGTGAGGGGTAGGTTTATCATCCTCGTTATCTTCTTCCAAAAAGTGGTCTGGTATCGGAGATTCTCTTCCTTCACCATAGATAATTTTCTTTTCACCCCCTGCCTTTGCAGGAATGACAAGTGTCGTCCCGAACGAGTCCTGCACCTGTTTTTTGTCATGCAAAATGATTGAAGTGGCATATACAAATCGGGGTTATCATACAGCCCCTTCATGATATTATCAGGACAAAACGAGTACTCTAAATAATCATTTATTGATATTTCTTCGGCAAGTTGCCAGTTACAACTACTTTCCGATGATTCTTCATCGTCAAGATTGATTACAATGGGTATAATATCATTAAGTACAAAACCACCATCATAATCAAACCCAGCTTCGGTATCAGCTTCGTCCTCACTGTCCGTTCCTTAGGCTGATGGTTCAGTATTAGATTCGGCATCGTATAGAAGGGAGTCGGTAAAATAGTTTTCTAACCCCTTAAACGGTTGCTTATCCATGACCACCATCTTGACTTCGTTATTGGTGTCCACATATTTGAGACACTGATGAAGAGTTGATGGACTATAAGATTACCGTGGATCCAGGGTCGACCCAACAGTAGGTTATAGGAGGTCTCTGCGTCAATCACGTAGCATGTGACTTCTGACTTCAAACCCCCGATCTGACACTTCACTCGAATTTTTCCCAATGGTCTGGACCCACTGGTGTTGAATCCGTAAATCGTAGTGCCTATGCAGGCTAGCTTACTAGCCGGTATTCCGAGATTGTACATCAATCGGAGTGGCATGATGCTGACAGCGGAACCCGGATCGGCTTGGATCCGGTTGATAACACTGGAGCCAATGTGCCCGGTAAAATATAGGGGCCGGTCATGCTTTGAATTCTTCGTCTGTATGTCTTCTTTGGTAAAAGAAATGCGGGGGAAATGGTACGCCGCGAGGTTGCAATGTTGGACTAGCGGCTCTGGTTCTTTAGGAGATGGCTTGATCCGAGTCAGAAAAACTTCGGAATTGGCCAAGGCTTCTTGTAACGCTTCCTTTGTGTCCTTTGAAAGACGTAGCAGCTCATATAGGGTTATTCTAGCTGGTATATTGGCTAATTGCGTCATAATATCAAAATACGGTGGAGCGCTCGAGTTTCCTGGTTTGTCTCTCCTAATCAGTAGATTGAATCGAGACTGCTTCGGGTTCTGACCCTCTTGGTATAAGGGTTCTTTCCCATTTTGCTTTTGTTGGGTCCTCTCCGCAACTACGGGTTTTGGGGGAGTTGTGACAATTCCCATCTCCGCTAACATCTTGGAAGGAACGGTTTTAGTTACCCTATGCTTAGCTAATTGCTCGGAAGCATCCGGATACTTGAAGTGATATTCATTTCCACTCCGGGTCGCAAAGACTTCTTGTTCATCTTCAAAAAGCAGGAAAGTAGGAATTCTTTCATCATCTTCTCTCAGAATAGCAGAGGCTCCGTAACAGGATTTTCCCTTGCCTTTCGATTTCTTCTTGGATGACGATCCGACCCATTGTTCATCTTTGACCAGATCAGGATGAACCCAGAGAATCTCACCATTCGGGGCTGTGTGTGGCACAAGTTCTTTCTGACGTTGTTTGTGAGGATCATCGTTCACGGTGTTCATCGCAACTTTCATCACGGGTTCGGGCTTAAACCAGTTCAACGGGACAGATGCGAAGCTGATTGACACTGCATTCCACCCACCTTCTTCTCTTTAGGCTGCTTCATAGTGATGACCCCAACATTAATCAAAGCTTGGATTTTATCTTTGAGGGCGTAACACGACTTGGTAGGATGGTGAACCGCTCTGTGAAATGCACAATACTTTAGGTCATTAACCCTCTTAGCGTCTTCCTGATCTTGGATCGGAGGCAACTTAATCTTGTTGTTCTCTATAAGGTATTTAAAAATACCAGGAACTTCATCCTCTTTGAACGAGTAAACCTACGGGAATTTTGGTTCCGAAGCCTTCTAGAGGCTGTTGTTACCACCGTGACTGCTGAGGCGCTTTCTGCTACTGCTGTTACGGCTGCGATTGCACTTCGAACGTCTGGTTCCCGTCCACTACGTTGCTTGCGCTTTTCCTTTCCCTTTAGGGACAAAATTCTGTTGTGGAGCATTTGTCATCATTTGACCCCTCTCGGCCTTTTTCCTCTTGAGGAAACGTTCAGCTCTTTCCCCTTGGACTTTCAAGTCCTTCCAGGTCTTGGACGGTGCCATTCCCATGGCTTCGAGAATATCCAATGAAAGATTGTTGTGACAAGTCTCCAGGATGAAGTCTTCGCTAATCGGATCCCTACAATTCATGGCTTTGTTCCGGAATCATTTGATAAAATTCTCCACTAACTCTCTGTCCTTTTGCTTCTCGTCAAATAACATTTCGATCGAGACCTCAGTGTCGTCATCAAAGAAATTTGAAAGAAAAATGTCCTCCATGTCATCCCAACTGCTAATGCTCCCCGGCTTGAGGCGGCGATACCAATCGAAGGCTGCTCCACGAAGAGTGCCGATGAATGACCGTACCATCAAAGGTTCATTCCCGGAGATTATCCCTAAGGGAGACTTGAAGTATATTAAATGCTGAGTGGGAGAGCCCTTTGCATCAAACGGTGTGAAGTTGATTAAGTTAAACTTTGCCGGATACGGGATCGACTCCTACTCTCTTGGGTATGGGCACGGTATTCCGGACCTTTTCACTTCCTGAGCATTCATCAACGCGTTGATTTTGCTCTCCAAATCTCTCATTTTCTTATCCTCACTCGTATCTGTCTTCGAGTGGTTTCGGGGAGAAGTAGCGTGGTCCTCCTTCGTATTGTTATCATCCGAGGGACCACCCCTATTACTGTTGTTGACGGGAGGAGTGTTCATCTTAGCATTCTCATCCACTTCCCGCTGTAGGCGTATAAAACTGCCTAAAGGTCCCTTAACACAGCTCGACACGGTGATTCGACAAACCAACGAACCATCGAGCGATATATCCAAGCATGTTCGTTAGACCACAACACTGAAGCCAAGTGAGACGCGACGAAGCGGATTAACGAGGCGACGAGGTTAACGAACCGCACGCAAACAACGGAATACATCCAATCGCGTGTCCAATCAAGCTAACGGGTCGATGAATCAACGAGTCATCCAACCATAGAGTCCACCACATCAAACAAGATCGGGAGCGGATTCAAACTCGAACACCGAAGCGGATTTACTACCAAATTAGGATTCGAACTGTCAAATCAGAGTCCAGATCAACAATAAAGTTCGGATAAACCGTGAAACCGGAAAACGGGCGAAGAGGCAAACACCTGGAGGGCTCGACCAAAACTGAGCCACTCCTAGGTGGCTCGGCCAAAGCCAAGCCACCTAGGTGGCTAGGTGGCTCACCGAGCCACCTCTTGGTGGCTCGGTGGCCGAGCCACCTAGGTGGTTCACTGAGCCACCTCTTGGTGGCTCGGTGGTCGAGCCACCTAGGTGGCTTGGCCGAGCCACCTAGGTGGCTTGGCCGAGCCCAGATCTGGACCCAGATCTGAGCCCAGATCTGGTTTGAGGTGCTTATAAATAGACTTGAGGGCTCATTATTTAAAAGGTTGGACTTTTGAGAGGTTGAAGGCTAAAGGTTGGATTTTTGTTGAACTTTTGAGGTGAAACTCTGCTGGATTGAGAGCTAAACTTCGGAGTTTTGGAGCTTTGAAGACTCGGACTTTTCAGATCTGGTTCTTGGCGATCATCCACGTCAAATAAGGCAGGAGTTCGAGAGAGATCAGATCTGAGATCCACACGGTCATCCTCTAGATCAAAACTTGGTTTTTGATCCCGAGAAGAGTATCGATTTTGCTTGGTCGATTTCGATTACTTAGGGCTATTATTTCCTTGGTGAAATAATCCCCTCGGCTGTTATTTCCTTCGTGAAATAACACCCGTCATACCGTGTAGATCCGACCGGATCAAGATCGCGCGATGGTCCACGGATTAACCCCGGCGCAGGCAAGAACCCACACAAGCAAGAGACCACAAAACAGGATCTTGTGATTTGTTCCAGAAAAGGAAAGTTGTAATCTTTTAAGATTTTTCTTTGATTTTGTTGTAACCGGATCTTATAAAAAGACCGGATCTTTTGTAACCGATAAACTGTTGCTCAAGAAAATAATGACATCAATGAAAGCAATTTTTCCCGCGAACAATCTGGCGACCACAGTGGGAGCCACCGATCTCGCTGCCGAGATCGTTGCGTCGCAGCCGCGGATCTTGATCCCGGTTGAGGAGGAGGTCGAGTATGAATTCGACCAACAAAAGTTCGAGGAGTATCTATCATCCTCATCCGGATCCACCTCCCCCCACAAGTCCAAGAAGTCTCCGAAGTTCTCCTCTAGGAGAAAAGTCCGTTGGTATGAAGAAGTGCAGAATACCAACGAAGATCTCACCCCAATTGATGCCAAAGTTACATCGGGTGAAGCTCCACCGACCTCCAACCAGATCAAACCTGTCCTTGCCAACTCCTCCATCGCCGAGGGCATAGTGAATCTCTCAAAGAGAGCCCGCCAAAGACGACATCAATGCCTGGCGCGGCAATTCGCAAAGGCAATGGAGTCCACCGACGGAATCCGCTATAATGCGGATCTGAAGAACAGGAGAGGCAAACAGCCTCAACAACCAATGAATGGCAGCTCCTCCAAGCCGCCAACGAATGAATGGATCCGTGTCAAACAGAATTGTTCGACACTTCAGGAGTGCATTCGCAAGCGCCGCGCACTGTCAGCGCGGGCACGGGCTCAAGTCCAAGAAGCCCGCAGAAGACTGCAGAAGGAAGTGGCCAAGAAGCCGCCACCAACCCGCCAAGTATGGAGGCCGAAGTCTGAAGTGGCGATTCAGGCTAAAGAGCAACCATTGCAGCCTTCAGCAAAAGTTCAACCTCCGGCGAACCAACCTAAATCGCCGATAATTCCCATAGCTGCTCTGGGAGATCCCGCAGGACCATCCCGAAGAAGAAGGTCAGTTTTGGAGCGCCTCGGTCCACTTCCCGATGAGCGATGCAAAGCTCCAGTTCAAGAATGTTTGGGCCCGATAAAGAAGCCCCGAATGACTCAACATATTGGGAGTCGCCGCCACCCTTAACATGACAAGGAGTTCATGGCAGCTACGCACACCAATTTGCGCATTGAAGTCCAGGAACCCGCTGAGAACTCATGCCCACAAAGGCATGTTTTGAGGCGCGTGACTCTTGAAAGCCCAAAGAAGGCAGTTCGCCCTTAGAAAGAAACATTGTCGTCTGATGATGATAACGTTATACCTGAGAAGTCGTGCCAACACACGATAGGTTACTCCGACCTCCAAGCCGACGAGTTGTATTATCGTGTTGGGGGTACAAGTAAAGCCAGGAAAAGGAGTCCTCGAGAACTAGAGACTCAATGCCCCTGTTCCAAACTCATTCGGGTAATATTGTCTGAGTGCAACTGCACCAAGACAGTCCCCGAAAGAGTTTTAGTTTTCAAAAGGCTCAGTACCGAAACGCCAAAACCAAGGCCTAGGCGTTTCCGACAAAGAAAAACGGTAGTTGAAGATGGAGAATTTCCGAGGGTCACCACTAATATGACCAGCAAAGGGACATCGACATAAGACAATCCCGAGACGATTCCGGAAGCACCCCGGTGTGTAACCCGTCTGCAGTCTGAAGCCATCATACGAGCAACTTATGGTAGGGTTCAGACAAGATTACCTTCAGAAGATGAAGAATCGGATGCCTGCTCTGCGGTCGCATCAGATAATACAGTGTCCAGCGAGGGATAACCCCGTGAGTCACTTATGATAAGTACGGAACAAGTGGCCAAGATGCTCGAAGAAGCCATGGATAAACAACAGGAGAGCTTCAGGTTCGAAATGCAGATGGCCATGCAGAATATGAGAGAAATGCATGACCAACAAATCCAAGCACTGACAAACCAGCGAGGCGAACCAAGTCTTCGTAACCAGGTTAATCAGGAAGATGAGGACACAGGTGCGAACGAAGCTCATAATGCCAATAATCCTCCCGTCAATACAGGGGGTGGTATCGAGGATGCTAGTCATAACGCCACACTTCCACCTCAAAATCGTGCTAACGAAAATACAGGTAAAAGTTTGAAGATTAAAAACCTCGAGAGCAAAATCAATACGTTGATTTCCGCTCAAGAGATGAAGAAGACGGGCATTCCTTATCCATACCCAAGAGAATGGGAATCAATCCCGTATCTGGCGAAGTTCAATCTAATTAACTTTACGCCGTTTGATGGGAAGGGTTCACCCACTCAGCATTTGATTTACTTCAAATCACACCTAGGGGTTATCTCTGGTAATGAGCCTCTGATGGTACGGTCCTTCGTTGGCACTCTTCGTGGAGCCGCCTTCGATTGGTATCGTCGCCTCAAGCCAGGAAGTGTGAATAGCTGGGACGACATGGAGACTAAATTCCTCACCAACTTCTTTGACGACGATACCGATGTCGGGTCGTTGCTTGACGAGAAACAGAAAGACGGGGAATTGGTTGATACCTTCATCAAAAGGTTCCGGAACAAGGCGATGAACTGTCGGGACCCGATCACTGAGGAGTTCATTCTCCAGACTTGCCACAACAACCTCGCATTGGACATGTTGGAAGCAATGGGGACAGCACCGTCCAACACTTGGAAAGACTTGAAGGTGCGCGGTGAACAAGCCGAACGCTTCCTCCGAAGGAAGAAGGCCGAGAGGAGCCAATCGACGACTAATCCTCCGAACTCGAACTTCGCCTCCCGTGGTAAAGGCAAGGCACCTGCAGCTGCTGTTGGGGATAATCAAACGTCGCAACAACAACCCCGAAGGCATCAAAAGACCTCGGATCCGAAACTCCAAAAAGAGTATTCCTTCAAGGACGAAGACGTTCCAGCCATCTTCGAATCCCTCCTTGAAAACAATAAGATCAAGCTACCACCTATCGTCAATCAGGAGGAAGCTGACAATACTGCGGATCCAAAGTACTGTGCGTATCACAGAAGGATCCTTCATCCCACTAAGGATTGCTTTACTCTCAAGAATAGCATCCAAACCTTGGTTGAAGCCGGCGTTATATCGTTCAATTAAGTCGAATGAAGACTCCGACAAGTATAAGAGTATAAACTGCTTCTCAATCCTCCGACCGGTATAAGAGGTTAAACTGCTCCCTGATACTCTAACATGTATATGAGTCTAAACTATTTCATTTCTTTCACGGCAAGTTCCTGGAGAATTTTTATATGTAATATTCTTAAGGATAACCCGGTCATGTAACTGAGTACAATGTCGGACCCAGTTCCACAAGGGAAACTGGGGGTGGATTATTCATGTATCGAGAAGTTCCCGAAAGAATACCACGGGTGATATTCTTAGGGATAACCCAATCACTATAAAAGTGATAAGTAAAACATCCACATTTAAACTCTAAATGTCGGAATGTTTTCCATTATTGTTTTCAAATTCACTAATTCTCATGAATTATCTTGTTGAGACGAGATTCGATCCTTTTGACAGATTAATCTTTCCTCACAAAAATCCCCCACTGATCAAGTCAATTGACGATGGGTCCACTAAATTTTCTGTCCGCCAATTCATGGCAATTTCCAAAGCTTGACGTGTTAAGTCCTGATTACTTAACCCTTCATCGAGTGGCCAGTACAAACCAGTATTTCTACTGCTACTTGTATTCCACTCCCTTTGCTATCAGGTCAAACCTATAAAAGTTAGGGCCAAAACCAAAATCCCCTCTCGATTCCTCCAATGAACGAGAGGTCCACTTTCAAAACGAGTGATCAAACCTTCTTATAGTTAGGGTCATCTCAAACTCCCGTTTGGTCAAACCTTCCTACAGTTAGGACCAAAACCACAATTCACTCTCGATAAACGAGAAATTCATATTTAGTTTGGTAATCAAACCTTCCGATAGTTAGGGTTATCCGAATCTTTTTGATTCTCGGAGTGAAGATTTCACTCTTAGTTTCACCTTTCCGGATTCTGGGGGTGGAGATCCCACCTCGAGTCTCCTTTCTAACTGAAGATAGAATATAAAATTCTTCCTTTCCCACACCAACCTTTTCCAAGAATTTATCAATCTAGGATTCGTCCTAGGAAGTTTATCGAATCCTAAGTAGGGATAAGTCTGCGCCTAACACGCACTGCCGGTTTAGTCTTTCTCCATAGAAAAAGACACCAGAGTTCGATTCTGGGGTATCCTATCCTGAAACCTAAACAGGGATAAGTCTGCGTCGAACCGCGCTGCCGGTTAGTTCTTAACCATTAAAAAGAACACCCGCCCACATATTCAATATTATGGCAGGTTGTTATTAATAACACCAAAATCCATGCCTTACACGCATGGGGAATTTCATCCTGAATCCTAAGAAAGGATATGCCGACGCCTAACACGCATCGCCGGTTTAGTCTTTTACTGGCCAAGAAGACACCAGAACCTGATTCTGGGGACCTTTATCTCGAAGCCTAAGTAGGGATAAGTCAGCGTCTAATACACGTTGCCGGGTAGCCTATTCCCGTAACAATGGCGAAGTCTACGTATTCGAAGTCGTAGCAGCGAGTCTAAGGGAGTTCATTCCATTAGCACAACGTCACATGCGGAACGGATTTAGACAATCTGCATGCTAGCCCGACTCAAACGGTAGTCGGTAAAGGCTAATCAAATCCGTTGAAGGCTGAGGATTTGCCAAAAATCCTAAGTTAACGTCTGATACATGTCGCTGTTTATTCTTTTCACGGGAGAAAGACGAAGTCTACGTATTCAAAATCATAGCACTAAAAGGGTTAACTCTTTTAGCTTAACGTCACATGCGGAACGGACTTAAACAATCCGCGTGCTAGCCCGACTCAAACGGTAGTCGGTAAAGGCACATCAAACCCATTGATGGCTGAGAATTTGCCAAAAATTCTATAAATGCGAGTCATTAACGCACCAGCTCCATTAGTTGGTCTCGTGACTTGAGCATCCAACAACTTCGGGATAAGATCCATATATGCAAACGAAACAACTGTAATAGTTGGTTCTGCAGCACCGCCACGCTCTAATTCCTTAAGAGCTTAAACTGTGTAGACTCCAGCAGACGTACGAGTATAAACTGTGTTAAACGCCGGACAACGCGTCACAATGAAGCTCAAACACCGGACAACGCGTTACAAATGAAGACACAACGCCAACAATCGATGGTCAGTTCCATGTTGAAACAACAAACACGAGCTAAAGATCAGAAAATCAGGAATTGACTTCAACTTCAAAATTCCGACAACGGTCAGACAATAAATGCAGCACCGGAACCCTTGCAGACATTCGACAAAGCACCGATTAGCCTGGAGGATTGAAGGAATTAAGAATAGAAGCCATTCCAAAGTCCCGTCATACCGATTGAAGGTTGGGATAATCATATCCAAAGTGTTCCAGACTCTTCCATAAAGGAACGAGGCTAAAATACTTTGGAGGGGGTATCTGTAGGCGCATAAAACTGCCTAAAGGTCCCTTAACACAGCTCGGCAAGGTGATTCGACAAACCAACAAACCATCGAGCGATATATCCAAGCATGTTCGTTAGACCACAACACTGAAGCCAAGTGAGACGCGGCGAAGTGGATTAACGAGGCGACGAGGTTAACGAACTACACGCAAACAACGGAATATATCCAATCGCGTGTCCAATCAAGCTAACGGGTCGATGAATCAACGAGTCATCCAACCATAGAGTCCACCACATCAAACAAGATCAGGAGTGGATTCAAACTCGAACACCGAAGCGGATTTACTGCCAAATCAGGATCCAGACTGTCAAATCAGAGTCCAGATCAACAATGAAGTTCGGATAAACCACGAAACCAAAAAACGGGCGAAGAGGCAAATACCTGGAGGGCTCGGCCAAAACCGAGCCACTCCTAGGTGGCTCGGCCAAAGCCGAGCCACCTAGGTGGCTAGGTGGCTCACCGAGCCACCTTGGTGGCTCGGTGGCTGAGCCACCTAGGTGGCTAGCCGAGCCACCTAGGTGGCTAGCCGAGCCCAGATCTGGGCCCAGATCTGAGCCCAGATCTGGTTTGAGGTGCCTATAAATAGACTTGAGGGCTCATTGTTTAAAGGGTTGGACTTTTGAGAGGTTGAAGGCTAAAGGTTGGATTTTTATTAAACTTTTGAGGAGAAACTCTGCTGGATTGAGAGCTAAACTTTAGAGTTTTGGAGATTTGAAGACTCAAACTTTTTAGATCTGGTTCTTGGCGATCATCCACGCCAAATAAGGCAGGAGTTCAAGAGAGATCAGATCTGAGATCTACACGGTCGTCCTCCGGATCAAAACTTGGTTTTTGATCTCGAGAAGAGTATCGATTTCGCTTGGTCGATTTCGATTACTTAGGGCCATTATTTCCTTGGTGAAATAATCCCCTCGGCTGTTATTTCTTTCGTGAAATAATACCCATCATACCGTGTAGATCCGACCGGATCAAGATCGCGCGGTAGTCCACGGATTAACCCCGGCGCAGGCAAAGAACCCATACAAGCAAGAGACCGCAAAATAGGATCTTGTGATTTGTTCTAGAAAAGGAAAGTTGTAATCTTTTAAGATTCTTTTTTGATTTTGTTGTAACCGAATTTTATAAAAAGATCGGATCTTTTGTAACCGATAAACTGTTGCTCAAGAAAACAATGGCATCAATGAAAGCAACTTTTCTCGCTTACACCCGCTCGTTATCATCTTGGTTAGGATTATTACGACGGCTAGGTTCTCCCTGATGAGTTGTCAGTGCCGCAATTTGCTGGTCATGCATTCCCCTCATTTGCTGCATAGTCATTTCCATTTCAAATTTAAAACTCTCCTTCTGCTTAGTTAAAGCGTTATCGAGAATTTTAGCCATTTGCTTAGCGCTGATCATAAATGATCCGTAGGATTGCCCTGCGCTGGATGCTGTATCATCGGAAGCCATTGCTGAGCAAGCATCTGAGCAAGCATCCGACGTCTCGTCTTCTAAAGGAAGTCCCTTCTGTATTCTTTGGTAATCCATTTGTCTGATGGTTCCCGATCGTAATCGGGTAATACGTCGGGATACTGTGGCAAACTGATCCGGACTAAAGTGTCGTGTCGACTTTCCTCTCCCGGTAATGTTAACAGACACTTCTGGAAATTCATCATCCTGAAGAGCAGTTCTCTTCTTACGAAAACGCCTTGGTCTGGATTCAGATATTCTCGTAGAGATTCTTTCAAATACTGAAACTCTCTCCGGGGTGGCCCTGGAACAGCAACATTCTGACAACATACCTTGATAATTTTGGAACACGGACAATGAAGTCCGGTTCTTGGTGATTCCTTCTCCGAGACCTGTTCGTATCTCGGGATCGATAGTACAACTCATCGGTCGGATGACCGGAGCAACCCATCGTGTGTTGGCACGAGTCCCTAGGTGTAACGTCCTCGTCTGACGAGTACGTCCACTTCTGGGAGTTTAACGCTTTGTAAGCGTCTTCAGGAGTCACATGTCTAAAGCTACGTTTTCGTGAATGTAGGCTTTCAACAGGCTCCTGGACTTCGACACGCAGTCCAATGCGGTCGGTTATAGGACTTTTCTCGTTATGTGTTCTCCTCTATTGCTTTGGAGGACGATCGCGACCTCCAGCCTAAAAAACTACTCGAGATCCGTTCAACGGGCTTGAGCGCTCTTTGACCGGAGCTTTGCCTCGATCATCGTGTGAAGGGCCAAGACGATCTTTGATGGTTATCTTAAAATGGGATAGATCCACACTGTCGCGGATCTCCAACGGAGGCGTGGAACTTGATGGAATCGAAGAAACAAGTGCAAGAGATCTTCTGTCTTGACTCTGACACGGATCAGACTTGAGTGACCTGCAGGTTGGAAGATCGGTTCCGGGTGACCTGTGAACTGGAGGGTTGGATCCGGGTGACCCGCAGACTGGAGGGTCGGATCTGGGTAACCTGCGATTCAGCGGGTCGGATTGGAGTGACCTGCGTTTTGGCGGGTCGGATTGGAGTGACCTGCGTTTCGGCGGGTCGGATTGGAGTGACCTGCAAATTGGCGGGTCTGATTGGACTGACCTGTAAATTGACGGGTCGGATTGGAATGACTGGCGTTTTTCGATCTTTTTGGCCGTCGTCTTAGACTTTGGCCTCTATACTTGGTGCAGTCTTTGTGGCTTCTTTTCCACTCCTTTATTTTCCAATCTCTTGGCCTCCTGCACAAGAATTCTTGCATGTGCAAGCAATGCGCGACGTTTCTGAATCCGCTCTTGAAGAGTCGATCGGGTTCTTGTGACACAAACCCATTCGTTCCTCGCTGGTAAATTCTCATCCTAGCCTTCCAATAAGCAAAGTTACTACCGGTGAAGAGCGGTGGTCTAGTGGTGGATTGTCCCTCTAGCATATGCACATTCATTGAAGCCTCCATAAGATCTTTTCTCTAAGGTAATTAAACCAAAAACTAATATAGAGACCAAGCTCTGATACCAATTGTT
>BQKN01064258.1:573272-586433 GCA_022839385.1 Asparagus kiusianus
GACCAAGCTCTGATACCAATTGTTGGACCCTAGAGGGGGGGTGATTAGGGTCAAGAGGTTATAATTATGCAATAAAAATAAGACAAGCAAACCACAGTTTGATCTACACAAGATCACACTCCCACACAGTTTGATCTATACAAGATCACACTCTCAAGATAGTAGAAATGGTGTAAGACTCTCTCTTTACAACGTCCCTATAGCAAAGAGAAAGAGCACACTGAAGCTGGGAAGTGAACACACCAAAACACAGAAGGAACAGGTTTTGAAATTTTAGCTCTGTGAAAAACAACGTCGCTGGTTTTTGCAAAAAGCTGGGACAAACTGAGGAGGAAGAAGAGGATGAGTATAAATAGGAAAAACAGCTGTTTAAACCCATACCCCTAATCCCCCAAAATCTTGAAGCAAAACGTCGCTGAAATCTGTACTGAGCGGCGCTGACAAAGGACAGAAATTACCGTTGAAAATATTCGGCGGTCGACCGATGAAATTTTCGGTCGACCGCGATCCAGGACGAAAACAAGAAAAACAAGCAGAGACTTCTCTGGTCGACCGACACGGTCGACCGATGGAAGCTCTCGGTCGACCGCGGCAGTCGACCGACAAACTCTCTGCTGCCCAGTGAAGAATGATCATAAGTGCGGTCGACCGGTGCGGTCGACCGCATTCTGATACATCCTAAAATACTGTTTTTGACATACTTAAACAATTTGTAAAATATTCATTTGACTTCTAAAAATTGTAAAATCTTGCAAAATGTTTTTAATACTAAAAAAAAATTGTTTAGAAAAGGAATTTTGCAAATAGGTCCTCATACTTGTAAGAAATAGTATTTTGTGAAAAACGCTTAAAAACATAAGTATGAAAACGTGTGTGTGATATCCCAATAGCTTCAAGTGAAATCGATAACTCTTTGCCTATATACTAGCACTAGAGAGAAAATAAAAACTAGCTAATATCCTAACAAATAATGCAATTCTTGAGTCTTGATATAGCTTGATATGGATGAAGCTTCTATATGAATTTGTTGTTCTCGAAATGACATTGCTTTATCACTATGCCTCCTCCTCCTTTGGATGTCATCGTTGTAGCGCATATTCCATCCAATCCTTCATTTGTGGTACTAACAAGCTCGATAAATGAATTTACTACATTTGCACTCAATAAGCTATTAGTACCGATAATGGTGGTTGTAAAACATCATCAAAACATAAGGGCTAACAAGGCTATCGGCTCCCACTGTGGTCGCTAGTTTATTTTCGTTGAAAGATGCCTTCATCATTGATTTTATTAGACTTTAGTCGTTTACAAATGAATTCAGATAACGAAAATAAAAAAATTACAACTTTCTTGAAAATAAACACAAGATCCATTTATTGGCTCTTGTTTGCGTGGGTTCTTTACCGGTGCCAGGGTTTATCCGTGGACAACCGCGAATCAGATTCGGTTGCTAAAAAATCGGGCAGAGCTCCTACCTCACCAAAGGGGTATTTGCTTGAAGCGTTGAGATCGACCAAGCGAAATCAGGGCTCTTCTCAAGATTAAGACCAAGCCTAATCTCAAGGAACGGACGTACGGGCTTCAGATCCTTCGAACGGCTTCTCCTTTGTGCTAAAGTTCGCAGGGATCCCGCTAGCCTTCGCTGAAATTTCGCGCTCCTTGACTCTTCAATCTAGCAGCACCTCGTCCTATTGATAAAATTCCAGATCTCAAAAATGGAGGCCTTTGGCTCGTATTTATAGGTCTCGGATGCGGTTATTTGGATGAGAACAAATGATTTGACTCTATCTTCAGTTAATAACAGCCTAATCACATTTGAGGATGATATCAAGTCAGTTAGGAACCCTTGGAACAGACAAATCCTACGAAAATCGCTTTAAAACCGTTAAAAACACGTTTTGGGTTCAGACTGCGCGGCGCAGGTCGGATCTGTCCGACCCGCGCTTGCGCGGGTCGGTCACAACAGACCCATGCTTGCGTGGGTTGGATGCACCCCGACCCGCGCTTGCGTGGGTCGGATGCAACCCGGCCCGCGCTTGCGTGGGTCGGTTTCATCCGACCCGCGCTTGCGTGGATCGGAATCAACCGACCCGCGCTTGTGCAGGTCAGACTGATCCGACCTACGCTTGCGCGGGTCGGTTTGTTTTGTCCTGTGCTAGCGTAGGTTCATCGCTTCTCTGAACTTTTTTTGGTCGATTCGCCGATTTGTTGTACGCGACGTGTTTCTTTCCAAGACTTGTATTTTTTTTCTTTTTGCTATTTCGTATATTTGGTCGATTTGTTGACTTAAACGCTTCGTCGCGAGATTGACCGTCGCACGCGCGTTGGTTAACGTACGCGTGTTGATTGATACACGTGGGCTGATTGGCGTGCGCGCGTTGACTGGCGTGCATGAGCTGGTTTGACGTGCGCGCGTTGATCAACGCGTACGAGATCGTTGACGTGCGTATGCTGATTTACGCGCACGGGATGATTTTGACATGCGCGCGCTGACCGACGTGCATGAGATGATTTGACATGCGCGCGTTGACCGATGTGCACGAACTGGTTTTGACGTGCACGCGTTGACCGACTCGCACGGTTCGAATGGCGTGTGCACGCTGACCGACGCGCGCAAACTGATTAGGTGAATCTTCTTGACTCACCCACTCATTGCTTCGAGTTTCGTACGGGCTCTCATAGGCAATTTTAGATGCCTACAGTAGCACCGGAAGAATTTTAGTTATTCGTTAAATATTGAATAGACTAAAAATCGAAGGAGTCAAGAATCAAAGTTAACTACAGGTCCTTTTACACTGGCTGAAGGTTGGACCGATTACATCCAAAGTATTTCAACCTCCTCTATAAAAGAAACGAGACTGAAACACTTTGGAGGGGATATCAGTAGGCGTCTAAAAATGCTTATAGGTTCCCGCACGCGGCTCGAGACAGAGAGAATACCATGAATATCAGTATCCGAATCACAGATGATTATTTGACGTCAACAAGCGCATGAAGTGAGTCGACAAACCGTGTGAAGCAATAAAACTTCAGAATAACGAAAACATGAATTGATTAGGAGCTACACATCGCTTACGAAAGGCAAAGCGTCCATCATACCCCCATCTACTTCATATATGATTCAACTATAGGAGCTTGTAGATCTTCTTGTCGGATTTTACACGCATATTGAATCACGTGATTCCGAGTTCGGATGACGAAAATGGATGGGACGTGTAGAATGGTGCCTAGAGCCAAAACCAAGACACCCCCTTGGTGTCTCGGTTTGGCTGAGACACCCAAAGGTGTCTCAGCCACTGCCGAGACACCGCGGGCGTCCGCAACCCTGAAAACCTGTGTTTGGCTATTTTAAGCTATTTTTCGACCATTAAGCACCTAGATTTATTTAAACTGATAAGCTATCATCCAAGAATATGGTTAAGTGGTTACAACTGAAGATAAGAGTGAATTGATCATTCTTATATGAAAACAGAGGTCCCAAAGCCTATAAATATAGCCCCAAGGCCTTTATTTTTTTAGACCTGGAATTCTCGAGCATCGGCAAAGCCCTACTGACTTAAAGACTGAATGAGCACGAATTTTAGAAGAGAGGAGAAGATCGGATTGAGTTCGACAGCATAAAGAATAGGAGCTCGTCAGATCTACAGTTCTCGGTTCCTTCCCTTGAGATTACCCTGTTACGGTGATCTTGAGAAGAGTGATTATCTTGCTGTTGCCGAGATAATTGCTTCAGTTTTTCGATTCCTTCACGAATCAACAAAGCTCTGGATCTGATCTGATCGTTTGGTAGTCCACGGATATCAACATCCCCGTCACAGGCCAAGATCCCACGCAAGCAGCGGAGGATAAACGTCTGTTGCATTTGTTTGAGGAGATTATAACTTTTAAATTTTTATTGTGTAAGAGTCTTATAAAAAGACTATTTCTTTTGAATTTATTATAACGCCCAAGTTGTAATGAATTCGTCAATGAAAGCAATTTCTGAACCAAACAATCAAATATCGGTCGACTAAACAGGATAATCGATCGACTAATGTATATATCGGTCAACTTACCAGAGAGTTTGTGAAACTGACTGTTTGACTAGAGATTCACTCAAACACACATAATAACATCAAAACATGTCTGATCGATAAATCCATGAAAAATCATAAAACATTATTTTTGAGGAATATAAAAACAAGTGATCAAGTAGACATGAGTCAAGGGATGCATATCCCTAATTGAGATATTTCACCTCTTATACGATAAAAAGTTTCTTCACTAGATGTTTGGTAAATATGTCCGCTAATAGAGATTCTGTATCAATATAAACATGAGACACATCTTTCCCATCTACATGATCATGCAAAAAGTGATGTCGAATATCTATGATGTACTGAATTTTGAAATACTTATAGTACTAGAATTATCACAAAGAATTTTTGTATAATGAAGATGTAAGTCAAAATCAACTGAGTTTTGTTTTAGAAAAAAACTTTTAATACTAGCAAATGCAAAAGAAATATAAGAATACATGAGAATTGACTCCATCCTTTCAATTGGTGCAAAGATTTCGTCAAAATGTATCCTTGGACAAGCACTCTAGCTTTTCATCAAAATTAAAATTAATAAAAATTATAATATGTAATGAAAACAAACCAATCTAGCTTTTCATTAAAGTTGCTTTCTTTCATTTAAGTGAAATTTTTATCAATATATATTTCCAAAACAAAGTTTTGCAAACACGTTTTTCCTTAAAAAGAAACGAAAACGAAAATGCTAGGAACTTGTTATAAAATCAAATGGTTTTTGGCACCCAAACATGTTTGGTGCCGGAGAGTTTAGAGACATGACCACTTTTAATATAATCAAATGTCCTTAGGTTATGACCCTATTTAGGCACATTTTGTGCACGGATCCGATTATAGCAAAAATTACGCAGAAGACCCATCCTATTGTAATAAGTGCAACGGAATGGATGCACTTGTTTTTGTTTACCATTTAATTATGCATGTGAAACATTTTTAAACTAAGGTGGTCTTTTTGATGCATTTTTCAAATTTGAAACTTTTTACAAATCAAAATAAAATTTCGCCAAATGACCAAATCTACCACAAAATTCACATTTAAACACATCAACATGCTCGGAATGAGTAATGGATGCATGTGTGTACGTGTGTGGAGAAGAAACTTGATGAGATGCACAGGGAGCACTAATATTGGTAATAATGGGTTTTTGTGCATCATTGTAAAATTTAGCAATATGATCGTAACGACCGTAAATAGAGCATTTATAAACTTTGTTATACATGTGTGCATAGTGAACGAGTGGTTTGGAAGTAGTAGCATGAGACTTAACACACATATCCACAAGTTTCTTATAATTATCAATGCATGTATTTAAGGTTGAATCTAAAGAAAATACACGGTTTTTCACATAATTCAACATATTGTTTGGCATAATAGCATTGGAAATAGAAGTAGCAAACATGATCATTCTTGAATGAAGTAAATACATTTCTAATAGCTTCTACTTCTAACATGCCATCATTCTTATCATGAGATAAGCTAGCAATTTTTAAAGTCAAAGCATCTTGATTCAATTTTAATTTATCATTGTTTTCTTTAAGAATCACATTCTTTTTAGCAATGATATCAAATTTTGATGCTAGCAAATCATGATCGGAATTTAATTCTACATACTCACTTTTCAAACACATAAATTTTTGATGCAATTTGTTGTAACTATTCATTAATCTTTCATATACACATGCAAGTTTATCTATAGATAGTTCACTTTTGGATTCCGACTCACATACCTCATTAGAGCAATCACCTAGTGGTCGTGTAGATGAAGATGCTTGGATGTTGTCAACAATCGCACTTAAAGAAGAATCCACTAGATTCCATTGAATTTCCCCCAAGTTACCGTGATGTGCCTTTATATGTTTCCATATTGTATAAGTATTATAAAAAAAACAAGTTTGTTAGAAATAGATGGATCAAAAGCTTTAAGCAAAAGATCTAATAATAGCTTGTTCATAATAAATATTTTCTTATCATCCTTGCTCCACTTGGATTTCTCCAATGCGTGCACAACATAAGAACAATCAATTACTTCATATAAATTGACATGCTTAGATCTAACAAATAGTTTAAATCCAAAATTCCATTGACCGTAAGGGAAAGCATTGAATGAAGGAGCAATATCTATAGCATAGCCTAAACTAGGTGTACTGTGTATATCCATAGTGATGATGCAAGCAAGAAAAATCACAAAACTAGATTAGCAAGATATAACAACAAGGATCTTTGACTCTAGACGATTAATCCACAAATCAAGAGCACCAAGCTCTGATACCAAATAAAAGTATCCTAGAAGGGGGGTGAATAGGGTAATGCTAATCTAATCCGATTACGATGCCAAATTAAAACTTATAAGATAATATCCTAGCAATATAATATACAAAAATATATGCAAGGATAAACAATGAGACAATAGGCGATATAAACAATAAGCACAAGATGAAAGTAAAATAGTGCGCCCAAACACAATCGCAAACACAAGATATGATCACAGAGTTCGGTCAACTCTCGACCTACATCTTCACTCCTCACCTCGAGGAGATCTTCACTATTACTCAAGAACTAAACAATAATGGTTTTTAAAGTTCACCGATAACTTTTATAATGCACACAATGTCAAACACACAAGCTACACTTCTCTAAGTGTTGGACTACCCGTGTTACTTTCCTCAAGTGTTTGGAATTACATCCTCTCTCTAAGATTTACAACCAACCTACTCATCTTGAAATTGACCCCAATCTTTCCCAATCACTCCTATAAGTGTTCTTGTGTATTACAACGTGTTTAACAATAAGTACAAATATGAAATTTTGTTCTCTAAATAGATGAGAACGAAAAATATAACTCACTCTCAATGAAAAACTCTCAGCACCTGATTTTACTTGATATGTGAAATACTAAAGCTCAAGTGGGTGTGCGTGTAAACAATGAGTAAAATAAAATCAAACACAAATAAATATATCAAAAATTATAGAGTAGCTAAAGAGAGCGTTTAGAAAACTTCTCCAAAGAAAGGAAATATAGAAAATTGAAGATGAATGCCTCAACAACAAAATTGAGATCCTCCTCTTTGTAAAACCTTATTTCACATATGTTTTCGGTAAAAGTTGCCTTCATTGCTGAACTCATTATAATATTAGTCTTTACAAAGAATTCAGATCTTAATCAAAAGAAAAGATGAAAAATTACAACTTTCTCGAAAATAACACAAGATCCGTTCGTCGTCTCTTGCTTGCGTGGGTCTTTAGTCTATGACAGGGATGTCGATATCCATGGACTACCTGGCAGTCAGATCAGGTTTAGAGCTTCGTCGATCCGCGAGGAGATCTAGAAACAGAAGCGCCTATCTCGACAAAAGCGAGATAATTGCTCTCCTTAGAATTACCACAACGGGATAATCCTAAGGATCGGATACGGGTGATTCAGATCTGAGGACTCTCGATCCCTTGCGTTGAAGAACTCGATCACTCTTCAGTCCGGCAGGGTTTCGCCAATTCTCCAAAACTCCAGATCTGAAAAAATGAGGGTCTAAGGCTTGTATTTATAGGCTTGAGGGGTTCCGGGCGATTAAAATCACACAAAGGCCCAATTCTGCATTGGAGACACCCCAGGGTGTCTCCACCTGAGCCGAGACACCCCAGGGTGTCTCGGCCTTGGCCGAGACACCTTAGGGTGTCTCGTTAGTCCGAGACACTCCGTTATGGTGTATTTGTCCGTTTCCGCTGTAAATCCTTCGTCCGAACTCGGATTTGAGTGATTCGAAGTACGTTGGAAAGTCGACGAGGAGTTCTATCAACTCCGATGGTTGGATCATCTGAGACACGAAGGACGTTGTTCCTTTGGTAAACATCATGGGGCTCCCGATTAGTCTGTACCTTCGTTATTCCGAAATTCTGTTAGTTCACGTAGTTTGTCGATTCACTTCAAGCGTTCACCGACCTCAATCGAACTCCTGTGAACCGGATAGTGATGTTCATCGTTGTTCCTTAACACTGAGCTTTTCGTGGAGACCTATAGGCAATTTTTGATGCCTACAGATACCCCCTCCAAAGCGTTCCAGACTCGTTTCTTTTATAGAAGAGGCTAGAATACTTTGGATGTGATTGGTCCAACCTTCAGTCGGCGTAAAGGACCTGTAGTTAGCTTCGATTCTTGACTTCTTCGATTTTTAGTCTACTCGATGCTTTGACGAATAGCTAAAATCTTTCCGGCGCTACGTTTATCGCCTAGGCGTCGTCGAAGTCTCAAATCTAAAACTGATAAGTCGAGTTTGGCTCGTGCAGTCTCCCTCCTCATGCCACCACCGGTTGTAGTGGGGAGGTTTTCTCTTCTGTATCCATCGCGCAGGCTATTGGTCCGCTTTCCCGCTTTGATAGAGATCGCTCTGACGAATCTTGTCGTTTGATACGGGATGGAGGACGTCATTGTTTGCGCCAGCTGATCACGGATGTTCCTTTTACCGCAGATTCTATTTCTACTCAGGCTTTAAAGAAGCCTAATTTTCTGTTCGGAGATCATATTGAGGATCTTGATAAGTTGATTCTTACTGATGAGCATTGGCTGAATAATGATGAGGGAGCTCTCCTGTATATCCCTTCCATTCCTCATTAGTATTCTTTCACTCATTTGGAGGGACAGGCCGTAGAGCGACAGATGTCTTGGCATCTTACCGATGATGCTGAACGAGTTCATTGTGGATATACCTCCCATCATAAGACTCCTGGTTCTGTTGGGTATCATCATATTCGCGGTCTTCGACCAGGGATCATGGGTCTTAATACCGCACCCCCAGGCGAGGTATCAGCAGCCGCTCCTACTATGAAAAATCGTCTGGCTCATCTTGGGAGAAGGTTACCTCCACCAGATTTTAGATGCTATGGTTGGGCTTTCTCACAACCCAAGGGATGATGGACACGCATGACCAGTTACGTCTTGGGATGTTGGGAGAATGATTTGAAGAGTTGTGGGTTGTACGCACCTATACGAGCCACCATGTATGGACTCCCGGTCAGCTGTCGCCATTTCTTAGCATTGTTGGAAACATACATGCCTGACAATAACACGTTTCTGACTAGCGGCGGAGAGTTAGGGTTGGCCTTGCATGAGATGCATCAGGTTTCTGGCCTTCCGATGGGGGATTGTCCGTACCAGGAGTACTTTCCCTTGAACCAGCAATTGGAGTGGTTGAAGAAGGATACTCCCGATATGTACGATACTCTTTGGGATCTCACTTGCCATTATCATACCTTTCTGATCAAGGTTTCTACTCAAGCGAAGAGGAGAAGGTAGGTCAGCTTCAAGCAGTTTGCTGTCTATTTGTTCCATCATTTGGAGGGGAATTCTGGCGAGTCCATATGTGAGTTAGACATCCTATCACCTACTGCCGTCAATGAGTTGATGGAGAAGGCTGAGGCTTGCTCTTACACCCTTACCAGTGCTGAGGGAGCTTTTCCTCTCGAGGTGCTCTTCCCTGCAGTTCAGCTAGCTTATGGGAGGGAGCTTTCTCTACTCCCAGCGATGGTTGATGGCATCCATTGTGGGCTTAGGTATCTGGTCAGTGGTTTTACGCAGGTGGGTTCTGAACCATCGACCGAGCTTATTTGTGCGAAGGTCGAGCTTCCTTATGCGTATCTGATGGCGTGGCTTGTTCTTCACCGTCCTGACTTGATGTCGGCGCCCAGCACTATTGATGTCCCAGTTCCTCTCGTGCAGATGTTGGAGAGGAACAGATGGCTCAGGAAAACATTCAATGATGTACAACGAGAGCTTCAAGTTCGTAAGAGCTGGGAGTTCTTCAAGTGTTTTCCTCATTTTTCGGGTCGCTATGGTGATGTACTGATTGATGAGGAGAAACCCAGAACTAATCGGACTGCTCTCGATGTTGGTTGTTTCCGCTGGTTAGTAAACATCCGCGTTGGGTATCTCGTTCTCCGGGTGAAGAATCGTTGCCACATAGAGCCTTACCTTCCCTGTCGTTTTGCTCGTCAGTTTGGCTACGACCAACTATATGTTGGGAATCCGAGCCGTGGTTTGAAGGTTGAGGGAGGGCTTATTGACGGTGTCCGGGCATGGCTATGGACTATGGTGGGCTGCACTGGAGCCCATTTTGCTCTTCCTTCATATAGGCGTAAGCCGTTGATTACTTTCCTCAGTTGCAAGTGGTTCCTTTCTGCCAATGAGTCCATAGGTGTGAGAAGTCTTTCAGAGTTGTAGTCTGAGCACTTGGTTCAGGTCACCATGATGGCTGCTCGTAAGGCTGAGCTTGCTAGGAAGCAGGGGAAGAAGCCTGCCAAACCTTCTCTCTCGAGCAAAGACTGGATGGAAGATGATGAAGAGCTCCTTCCTACTGATGATGAGGACGAGACTTCTGAGGAGGAGTATGTGGATATAGATACTGGCAAAGAAGAACTTAATGCAGGTTTGTCATGCTCTTTGGCCTTCTTTCTTAATTTCAATTGGTATCAACGAAAGATCTTGTTTACTTAATGAAATGACCCTTATCACCTCAGGTAGGACAGTCGACGATCATGAGTCGCTCGCTTCTTGTTATGCGAGATCCAGGCCTAGCGGCAAAGCTCCTACACAGGTTGAGACGCGTGGCAAGTCCGTGCACGAACGACCCGTTGGTTCTATGAGGGCTGGTATTCCGAAAAAGAAGAAGACCGCTCATAAACCACACGTCGGTCGGCGCCCCTATGGAGTGGATCTAGGAGACATCACTGACGGAGAGGAAGGTAATATTTTATCGTTTTTATTGCTTTAAGATGATTTACCTTCTGGGATTCGTAATCATGTTTTATGTTCCAGGACTCTATGAAGAGGGCGAACTTCCACCGGATCCTGTATTCCCTGGTTCTGATAACCTGGATAGCTTCATGCAGCAGATGTGTGACGCCATTCGTGACGATTCCATGGATGTCGATGCAAACATTGATACTGAGCAGGTGAATAGTGTTGAGCCCACCATTCCATGTTCAGGTATATCTACATCCGATGATACCCTCCTCGAGTAGTATTTAGAAGGGTCATGATTCATTATATTTTTTTTTGTTCTTGGCTTTCTTTCAGATTACTTGAAGAATCCAAGCATGGTAAAAGAATCTTCTGTTCCTGCTGCAGGTATTTCTGAGCTTTCCCTTCTTTCCCCATCTTCTTATACATATATCCAACACTTAAATTATTCTGCAGGTGTCGTAATAGAGAAGCCAGTTGAGGATGAGGCCTTTCATGATGTAGGTTTCGAGGAACAGCGGTGTGCCTCTGCACCGAGTTTCTCGGGACCCGACGTTAGATTATTAGTCGACATGCTGGCTGAACAGGCCACCAGAGGAACCGTGGGACCACCCTTTGAGAGTGATTCATTCACAGGTATATATCTGATTCCCTTCATTTTGCTTGATCTTTTGTCTGACTAATGAAGGATTAATATTACAGTACCAGTTATTGGGACTGATTCAGTAATGATCCCCGGCATATCTAGTTTACCTCGGAGTGACGGACTTGCAGGTATGCATACGATCTAGGACGTCATGTTCCTTTTCATTTATCTGATTTTTTTTTATTAATAGAGGGGTGTAATCATAGGACCAGCCACTGGGACCGATACCCTTATGACTCCTGGCATTCCCCTTGCATCTGAGGACGATGGACTTGTAGGTATGCATACGATCTTAACATCCCGATTTTCCTTATTTGTCCAAATTTCTATTTTGACTAATAAAGACGTGTAACTCTAGGACCAGCCGTTGTGCCTGATGCCACTATAGTTTCTGGGACCGATAGTTTGCATAAAAGCGGTGTCTCCCCGCCACAGCCGAGAGGTATAACCGATTTGCCTACAGGGGTTGATATACCCTCCATGACTACTCCTGCCATTATCTCGGAGCCTGTCAGACCTCAGCCTGAGGGGACCTCCGTTGGCGTTGGTATGCTTGGAATTTGCCTTTAAATTTCCTTATCATATTCGATAATCTCTTAGCTTTCCACACTGTTGCTTGTAGGATCTCGATCCTCTCTATATGAGCATGTCCGCGCCCTTTTGGCCGATAACGATCCTGATAAAGACATTTTTCGTACAGACCTCGGCCTTTTTACCGTCTTTTTTAACGGCATGATCAAGAAACTTCTTCATCGAGGATATTGTTTCGATCAGTTCAGGCGTTCCTTTTCTCGCCACATGATGGTGTTTAGAGAAGAAGGATATCCAGAGTTGGCCGATTCCTTCACCGCCGATTTTACTGTTCTGGAGTCGGAGATCCGAGAGTTGAAGGAATTGAAGGCTAATGGGGCTTCTTCCTTCGTGTCCTCTCAGATGGAGCATAGGCTGGCACAGTGGCGCGACCTGAGATCTTCCATCGACCGCGAACTTCAGTCACATGAGAGTTCTGTTGCGCAGCTGATGGCTACTGTGGCGAGGAAGGATACAGATAGAGCCGGATTACTCAGCTCTTTGGATTCCAGTCGCGAGGAAGTGGCTAGGTTGAAGGAGGCCTTGAAGCACGCCGAGGAGTCCGTCACTATTATTGCAGAAGAACTGGCTGGATTAGAGCGTTCTCGTTGACAGGCACTCGAGAAGCTAGGATCTACACAGGAGAGATTGATGAAGTTAAAGAATGAAGCCGTAAAGATCTTGAGTAGTTCTGAAGAATCTGTCCGAGCTGGTCTGCAGGCAGAACTTGAGCAGATTTATATAGATAGGCTTTCTAGTTTAGAGTCTCATGTTCTTAGCCGCCAACTGCCTTCGGGCTAATAATCTTTTTATTGTACGCTTTGACCTGATCTATTAATAGAGACTCGGTGTTTGATTCCTTTATGATATTTCTTTATTTATTTTGAACCCAGCAATGATAAGATTTACAGGATTTTTGGCAAACCCCCAGCCATCAACGGGTTTGATATGCCTTTACCAATTACCGTTTGAATCGGGCTAGCATGTGAATTATTAAAACCCGTCTCACATGTAACGTTGCGCTAAGAGAATTGCTTTTCTTAGACTTAATGCTATGACTTTGAATACATAGACTTCACCATTTCTTATAGGGAAAAGGTACCCCGCACCGCGTATTAGACGACGACTTATCCCTTCTTAGGCT
>BQKN01064259.1:2035-32606 GCA_022839385.1 Asparagus kiusianus
TTTTACATTCTATCTCCTGGTCTCTTGTTTGTTGGTAGAGATAAACCTAAAATTGGAGAGGAAGAATTTTATATTTTATCTCCTGATACAAAGGAAACTCGAAGTGGGATCTCCACTTAGAGAAATTGGATTAGTTTAAATAATCCTAACTGTCATAAGGTTTGATTATCCAATTCAAAAGTGGACTTTTTGTTCGCAAAATGAATCGAAAGGAGATTTTAGTTGTGGTCCTAACTGTAGTAATGTTTGACCAAGTGGGATTTGAGATGAGCCTACTTGTTTAAAGGTTTGATCATTCGATTTGTGAACCTCTCGTTTATGGAACGAATCGAGAGGAGATTCTGGTTTTGGTCCTAACTGTAGGAAGGTTTGACCAAAATAGGGATTTGAGAATGGGGTACAAATAACAATGAGTTTGTTGACTTGTACCAACTACTCGGTGGGAAATTTTGATTTCAAACACAAGAATTTGACATGAAATGATCCGGTGATTGATCCAGACCGATAACCTGAACTTTGATATTGTATCTAATTTCAGCACTGTGAATGCTAGAAAACCGATATAACTGGAATTTGAAGGATTTTAATCCATGACTGGTTTTGATGGACTCACCGTCGGTCGATTTGATCGGTGAGGGGTTTTGTGAGGAAAGATTAACTGTTTACATTACTTGAATCTCATCTCACCAAAAGCTGTAAAAGAATTTTATGATAATCAAGAATGAATGATTCGAATGATCAATTTCTCATTTAGAACAATCGACTGATATCTGGTTATCCTAAAATGTCCTACATAGGATTCTCTAGGAATTTCCCGTTTTGCATAGGTTATCCTAAACATATTACGGATAATACTTTTTCAGGAACTTCCCGTTTATTGGCATCATTAGTTTGTTGCCATCCTGGGTAATCAGGCGATATACACCGTTTGAATAGACTGTTTCTATTACGAACGGCCCTTCCTATTTGGGTTGGAATTTTCCTTTCTTCTTAGAATTGAGAATCATAGGCCTTCGAACGGCAAGAACCAGATCTCCTTCTTTGAAAGTTATTCGTCGGACCTTTTTATCGAAAGCCCGGGAAATTCTAGCTTGATAAAACTCGATTTGTTGCTGAGCTTCCAAGCGCTTTTCATCTAACACTTCCAATTCCTCGAGACGTTTCTGATGATGCTCTTCCGTCGTCATTCCCGTTGCGAGAGCGATACGGAGGGAAGGAATCTGTATTTCCAACGGAAGGACGGCTTCGCACCCATATGTTAAGGAATATGGGGTTGTTCCGGTTGGCGTACGGACAGTTGTACGATAAGCCCACAGGGCTTCGCCGAGTTTGTCGTCCTAATTTCGTTTATTAGTCTTCACAAGTTTTGCCAAAATCTTGATAATGGTCTTGTTAAAAGCTTCGGCCAATCCGTTAGCTGTGGGATTATAGGCAGTTAATGAAACGTTCTTAATCCCGAATTTACCACAGAATTTGATAAATGCGTTGCTAACGAATTGAGGACCATTATCGTGCACTATTCTCCTTGGGACACCATACCGATATATAATGTGGTGTTTAATAAATTTAATAACATCACTTGTCTTCACTTCTTTAAGAGGAACTATTTCTGCCCATTTCAAGAAGTAATCGGTGATTGCTAGAATGAAACGGTCCCCTTTAACCGAAAGCGGGAAAATAGGACCTACAATATCCATTCCTCAAGTTTCGAATGGCCATGATGTCGCCGATGGGTGTAAATGTTCAGGAGGCTGATGCATATAATTTGCATGTAATTGACACACTTGACATCGTCGGGCGTAGTCAACTGCAACCTTTACCATAGTCGGCCAGTAATACCTAATTCTCTTAAGTCGGTCACAGAGTTTAGGACCGGGTTGATGTGCACCGCATGTCCCATCATGCGCCTCTTTGAGTGCTTGTTCCGCTTCCTTATTGGATAGACAACGGAGTAATAGACCATCGTACGACTATCGATACAGTATTTGTGCTGCAGCGTTGTAATAAAATCTCGGCGCTCTTCGCCGAATCGACTCCCTTTCTCTTACATCTTCAGGCAATATACCATGTAGGACATAATCAATAATAGGAAAACGCCAATCTCGAACTTCAGGTTCAACTCTTGTTGAGTGTGCTTCTTTAGCAATCAAATCGTAGATTAGAATAATAAGCTAGTGAGTCCTCACCGTAATTAATTACTCTGTTTTGGGAGGTTGAGCCAAAGATACTGATAATGCCGCCTATGCGTCTGCATATAAATTTTGGAGACGTGGAACATATTCGATGAAAAATTCTTCAAAAGAGTTTGCCATCTCGATGGCCACCTGGTGGTATGGAATCAGGTCCCGATTTCTGACTTCATACTCTCATCGTATCTGATTAACTACCAGTTGAGAATCCCCAAAAGCTTCAAGGTATTCGACCCCCAGCTCTTTGGCAAAATTAAGTCCAATTATCAATGTATTATATTCGGCCACATTATTAGAGCATGGTTCAGTCAATGAGTATGCTCTAGGTAAGACATGCTTTTCCGGAGAAACTAAAACGACCCCCACTCCTGGGGAGATTTTAGAACATCCGGGCGCGCTCGCCACGTTGGTTGCGCGAGAAGCTCCATCGAAGTATAACTGCCACATTTGTTGATGTGAAGTGGTATTAACTTCGTGAGTTTCATCTGGCAGATCGTCGTACAATTCGACTACATCTTTCGTAGGGTTTTCCACCAGAAGATCGCAAATAGCTCGTCCTTTAACTGATTTTTGTTGCTTGAAGTACAAATCATATTGCGATAAGAGTAATGCCCATCTGGCTAAACGCCAATTCATGGAGGCCGGTTGGGTCATGAATACTCGGATTGGGTTTATGATGGAAATGACATAAATTGTCTGTCCAACTAAATAATGTCGCATTTTCTGGATTACAAATACTAAAGCAAGGTGTTCTTTCTCGATCATCGGGTAACGAGATTCAGCTCCTACCAACGTACGACTCAGATAATACACAGCTTGCTCGTGACCGTTATCGTCGTCTTGTGCAAGTAATGCACTTAACGAATGGCTCGTCGCTTTGACATAAATCAAAAACGGTCTGCCTGATTTCGGTGCAACGAGAATAGGTGGATTCGCTAGATATGTTTTAATATCTTCGAACGTCTTTTGACATGCTTCATCCCAAATGAACGATATGCCTTTCTTTGTGAGTTTATAGAACGGTTGACATTTTCCGGACAGATTTGATATAAACCGACGGATATATGCCAATCGACCTTGCAATCCTCTGAGTTCTTTAAGATTTCTCGGAGGCTGCAGCTCATGTATCGCCTTCACCTTATCAGGATCGATATGAATACCTTTTGTGGTGACGACGAATCCAAGAAATTTACCACTCGACATTCTAAGGAAGGATTTAGTCGGGTTCATTTTTAGCTGATGACTCCTCATAAGATCGAACATCGTCTTCAAATCGTTAATGTGATTGTTTTTATCACGACTCTTAACAACAAGGTCATCAACGTAGCATTCGACGGTCTTCCGAAGGTGCTCTTAAAAGATCTTCGTCATTGCTCGTTAGTACGTAGCACCGGCGTTCTTCAAACCAAAAGGCATAACAGTATAACAAAAACACCAAGGGGTGTTCTGAATGCTGTATGTTTTTCATCGTCTCGGTGCATCTTGATCTGATTATACCCTGAAAATCCATCCATAAATGACATTCTCTCAAACCCGCTTGTGTTGTCAATGATGACGTCTGTAATGGGTAGGGGAAAATCGTCTTTAGGACAGGCGATATTCAGATCTCTGAAGTCAATACAATTTCTGATTTTTTCATTCTTTTTAAGGACTGAAACAATATTGGCCAGCCAATTAGGGTGTTGTTCTTCTCAGACAAAACCTGAATCAATCAGTTTCTTGACTTCAGTTTCTATTGCCTCCATAATTTGCGGACGAAACCGTCTGTGTTGTTGCTTGATGGGTTTAACATCCGGTTTAATGTTAAGGCTGTGCATTGATACATCTGGATCGAGTCCCGGCATATCTTCATAATTCCAAGTGAACACGTCGATATACTCTCGAATGAGGGCAATTAGTTCTTCTTTCTCATCCGGTGGAAGATCACCGCTGATAAATATAAGTTTCGGATTAGTTTCGTCACCCATATTAACTTGGACTACTTTATCCTCAGTTGGAGGTTCTCTTTGCTCAAATTGATCGCCGTATTGGATATTCATGTAATGCATCCAGGGATCTTCCCAAATAGGCAACTGATCGTCTCCTTCGGTTGTGGAAGGATCAACTGTCGCCATGTTCGACATTAGGGCTTTGAATCTCTCTCCAATGCTCACGTCAGAATCCCAAGTTGAAGCATCGGATGAATGCCCACTCTTATTTCTTAGTTGGCTAATGATCTGTTGGTAATATTCGTCATCAGATGACGAAGCATAATCTAGACCTCCTTTATGACTGTAATAATTATCCGGTTTTCCTTTTGGTACGTAGGTAGGATGGGGTGGAACCCTGACACCATGACTAAAATGAAGACCTTCACCGAGCGAGAGGTCATAGCCTTGATTCCTCATGTAACCATTTGCTTGTAAACTATACCGAGAAAAATATTGCCCGGGTTCTTCTTCATCTGAATTAATGCTCAAGAAAAGATCTGGAGTAGGGGATGGTTCCCTTTTTCCAAAAACTATTTCTTTTTCACCCCCTGTCTTTGCGGGTAGGATCATAGTTGTTCCGATTGAACTTTGGATATGTTTCATTGTCGTACAAGACGAACGAAGTAGCATGTGTAAACTAGGATCGTCATACAATTCCTGCATTACATCATTGAGACAATGCGAGTACTCTAAATCATCCTTTATTATTTCATCGGTAAGTTGCCAGTTACAACTTTCATCTGACGATTCACCACCGTCAAGATCGATTACAAGAGGTTCAATCTCATTTAGTACAAGACCTTCACTATAATCGAGCCTGGTTTCGGTATCAGCTTCTTCTCCGCTGTCCGTACCATGGGCCGATGGTTCAGTATCGGATTCAACACCGTAAAAAAGGGAGCCAGTGAAATAATTTTCTAACCCCTTAAACGGTTGCTTATCCGCGACCACCGTCTTAACCTCGTTGTTAGTGTCGACATATTTCAGACACTAATGAAGGGTGGAGGGAACTATAAGATTATTGTGGATCCATGGGCGACCCAACAGTAAGTTTTATGAAGTTTCAGCATCAATCACATAGCAAGTGACCTCTGACTTCAAATCTCCAAGCTGATACTTCACTCGGATTTTCCCCAATGGCCTTGACCCACTAGTGTTAAATCCGTAGATAACGGTTCCTGTGGAGGCTAGCTTGTTGGCGGGGATTCCGAGGTGGTACATCAATCGTAGCGGTATAATGCTGACAGCGGAACCCGGGTCCACTTGGATCCGGTTGACAATGCTCGAGCCAATATATCCGGTGAAATATAGAGCCCTATCATGCTTCGAGTTCTTAACTTGCATATCTTCTTTCGTGAAAGCAATGCAAGGAAACTTTGTGGCTGCTAAGTTGCAGTGTTGAATTGATGACTCTGGTTCCTCAGAGATCAGCTTAATCTGAGTAAGAAATACCTCAGAATCAGCTAAGGCTTCCTGCAAAGCTTCTCTGATATCTTTTGAAAGGCGCAGTAATTAGTACAACGTGATCCTTGCTGGGATATTAGCTAACTGAGCCATGACGTCAAAACGGTATGGAGTGTTCGAGCTTTCCGGTTTGTCTCGTCCAATCGGTCGATTGAAACGAGACTGCCTCGTAACTTGGACCTCTTTGTGTTAATTCATTCTCCATTTGCTTAGCAAGTTTCTGAGGTTTCTTGACTGCTAAAAGTGGGGTTGTAAACTGTAGGTGTCAAAAAATGTTAATAGATATCTAAACATAGAGAAGATCATCAAAAAATCACATCATACTGTCTTAGAAAAAAATCAAGACAGATATGAACTGTCTCGCCAGCGAGATAGTGTTTACTGTCTCGCCAGTGAGACAGACTTTGCTGTCTCGCCAGCGAGACAGTGTTTGCTGTCTCGCCAGCGAGACAGTATTTACTGTCTCGCCAGCGAGACAGTATTGAAGTGGTCAAAACCACCTTGAAAACCGCCATACACGTGTCCATTAACTGCTAAAAGACGTGGGAAACATCCTGGGCAAAAATTACGTGAATAACTGCCAAAATAACGGAGTTTGAAACGTGGGAAGGCAGTTATAGCGAGAAACTGCCAGGAATATTCATTTTCCGAGATAGTATTTTACTGTCTCGCTGGGCGAGACAGCAAATTTACTGTCTCGCTGGGCGAGACAGCAAACACTGTCTCGGCCAGCGAGACAGTAAACACTGTCTCGCCAGCTAATTCTTTGTTTTGTTAAGTTTTTGCAGTTATGAACCCCTGAGGCTATAAATACCCCACTAGGGTCATTTCTGACGAGGATCGAGCATTTGTTAGAGCATTCCAGAGCAGAGAGAGCAGAGATTTCAGTTCTTGGAGCAATTCCTTGAGTTCGAGCTTAGACTTGATCTTAAGAAGAACGACTATCTTACTTTGATAAGGTCTTCGTTTCAAATTCTTACTTCGATAAACGAAGGCAGAATTATTAAGCCCCCTCTTCACGATCTGTGATTCAGCGGTCCACGAGCTAAAACGCTCCCGGCACAGGCAAAGTCCCACAAAAACAGTAGTTGATAAACGACTATTGTGTTATTTTCTCAAGAGTTATAATTTTCTCAATTTTTTATTGTAATTTTCTGTAATCGATCGAAGATTAATGGAATTGGCAATGAAAACAACTTTTGACGAAAACAAACTGGCGACCACAGTGGGAGCCAGCGGCCTCGCTGCCGAGGCCACAGTGTCGCAGCCGATCAAGATCATCGTCAGCGAAGAGATCGAATATGAATTCGATCAGGTGAAATTCGAGGAGTACTTGTCATCCTCGTCTTCAAAATCTTCCTCGCCGCGCAAGTGCAGGAGGACTTCCTCTTCCAGGAAAAATTTCAAGTCTGCAATGCCTATGAAGGCCGCAAGTGAAAGTTCTTGCCCGATTGTTGCTAAGGAATCTACCTACAACATCTCTGCTCCAAATGACTCCGTACCAGTTAAGGAGTCGTTGAACCATGGCTCACCGGTGCTGACGAAGAGGGCTCGTCAGAGACAGCGCCAGCGCCGTGCTCGACAATTGGCTAAGGCCATGCAACAAACCGACGGGGTCCACTACTATGCGGACCTAGAGTCGAGAAAACAGAAAATGACTCAGTTGCCCCAACGGCAAAACAATCATATTTCTGCATAACTTACGACGGAGGAATGGACCCTCGTCAAAAGGGCCCGTTCAACACTGAAGGAACGGATACAAAGGCGTAAGGTGAAGGCCACCCGTGCCCGCGCTCTTCGTCAACAAAAACAAGGAATCAAGAAGGAGTTGGCGTCTGAAAAGCCACCAAAGAACCGTAAAGTTTGGATGCCGAAGGCGCCGCAAGCATCTGTTCCGGGCCCGTCTACTGCATCACCAGTGAAACCCTGGGTTAGCCCCAGTCAGAGAAAACCCAAGTCTAGCAAACAAACCCTTGGTGGTTTCCTATACAGGGGGTCGTAAACACCCTCCTGCCAGAATTAACCCGGTCCAAAGCGAGAGAATATCAGTTCATGACCTTTTAGGACCTATGAAGACTCCGCACCCGCAAGGGGGTGTATTTAAAAATTTAACTTTGGATCGCCCAGAAGCGACGACTGGTCGTTCTGTGCACGTTAACAAGGTTCACAAACCAAAGATAGGTTGCTCAAATCACAGTAGGGATGAGCTGTACTATCAAAATAATAACTCGAGAAAGAGAATTGTCCGAGAAGATGAATCGCATTGCGCATGCGAGAGACTCATTAAGGCAGTGTTGACGGAATGCGGTTGCTCACAAACTAAAGCTAAATGAGTTTCCGTATTTCAAAGACTTTCAACCGAAGCGTCAAAATCTAAAGTGAGACGTTTCAACCAGAAGAAACCTGCAGTGCGGCAAGATGAATTCCCTGAGGTCACCATTAATATGACTGACAGAGGAAAACAGCATTTGGTCAACCCTGACCCTGATTTCTCTTAAGAAGGAAGAGTTGAGTAGGGTCTTTCTCAAAGAATGGCGCGGTTGCAACGAAGGGCCAACCGACGCCGAGATTACAAAAAAATGCACGAAGGATTATCGTCGGATGAAGAATTGTCAGATACTTGTTCTGCCATTGCTTCAGACAGCACCACATCTAGTGTTGGGCGAGCCAGAGAATCATTCGCCATCACGCCAGATCAATTGGCTCAGATACTTCAGGAAGCGTTAGCCAAACAACGCGAGGAGATAAGAGCTGAGATCAAAACGGAGATGGAATTGATGATGCAGCAGATGCGGGATTTGCAAGCTCAACAACACCAATCGGAATCTGGTCAGAAGGCAGAGTCCAGCCAACGTAACGCTAAACCTGTGCGTATAACTGTAGACGATGGTAAAGAGGACGAGACTATCTTCGCCGATCCTCCTCCCGACAAAGACGATTCTGAAAGTGGTCCATCAAGATCGGCCACCCAACCTCCTCAAATCTACTTAAAGAAGGATGAGGAAGAAGACAAGAAGATGCAGGATCTCGAGAGTAAGGTCAATGCACTGATGACGGCCCAAGAAGTGAAGAAGACGGGCATTCCGTACCCATACCCGAGGGAGTGGGATTTGATTCCTTATCCCCCAAAATTTAATTTGATTAACTTTACTCCTTTTGATGGCAGGGGTTCACCAACTCAACACTTGATTTATTTCAAGTCACATCTTGGCGCGATATCAGGAAATGATACCGACACCTAAAACCCGGAAGCATCACTAGCTGGGGAGATATGGAAGAATTGTTCCTTACCAATTTCTTCGACAACGACACGGAGGTCTCTATTGGCACCTTGTTAGACGAGAAGCAGAAGAATGGAGAGTCGTTTGACGTTTTTGTCAAACGGTTCCGGAACAAAGCAGTAAACTGTCGAGATCCACTCACCGAAGAATTTATCCTACAGACATGTCACAATAACTTGTCATTGGATGTATTAGAGGTCATGGGAGTTGTACCCTCTAAAACTTAGAAGGAGTTAAAAGTGAGAGGTGAGCAAGCTGAACGCTTTCTCAAGAGAAGGAATTTGGAGAGAGGTCAGCCATCAACCAATAATCAAAATCAAAAACAGAACTTCAATCCTCGAGGTAGAGGAAGAGGGTCAGGAGCCGCTGTTGACGCACATCAAACGTCATAACAGCCGCCACAACAACAACCGCAGCAGTCATCCTTCCAGTTGGCACCAAATCAGAATCAACAGCCTCAGAAGCAATTTAAAACCTCTGAGCCCAGATTCCCAAAGGAGTATTCATTCAAAGATGATGAAGTTCCGGTTATCTTCAAGTACCTGCTGGATAATAATAAGATCAAGCTTCCACCAGTCATAAACCAAGAAGAAGCGAAGAAGATTAATGATCCAAAATACTGTGCATATCACAGGAGGGTCCACCATCCCACTAAGGCGTGTTATGTCTTAAAAGACAAAATACAAACCTTAATTGATGTTGGTATTGTGACGCCAAAGCCAAAAGAGAAGAAGGTGGGCGCAAACGCTGTCTCTATTAGCTTTGGGTCGGTTCCTTTGTCCTGGTTTCAAACCGAACCAGTGTCAAAGGTTAAAATGCAAACCATCAACGATGACCCTCATGGACAGCGCCAAAAAGGACTAGTGTCACACACGACCCCTAATGGCGAAATCCTTTGGGTTCATCCGGATTTGCTTGAAGATGAACAGTGGACAACATCCACATCGAAGAAGAAGTCAAAAGGCAAAGGAAAGGAAAAGTCCTGTTACGGAGCCTCAGCGATTCCTGAGAAAGACGACGAGGAGATAGCAGCTCTACCGCTTTCTGATGAAGAACAGGAAGTTTTCGCTACAAGGGGTGGAAACGAATACCATTACCAGTATCCGGAAACTTCTAATCCAAATGCTATAACTCTTTCAGAACTGGGGGTGGTTGCGACCCCGCCCATAGTAACTGAGAAGCCACAGAAAGTTGTTAAGCAAAAAGAGAAGGAACCTCAACCTAAAGAAGTTCAACTTCTGAAGCAGCCTCATTTCAATCGACCGATTGGACGAGACAAACCGGAAAGCTCAAACACTCCATACCGCTTCGACGTCATGACTCAGTTGGCAAATATCTCAGCAAGGATCAGGCTATACGAGTTGTTGCGCCTCTCGAAAGAAACTAGGGAAGCTTTACAAGAAGCTTTGGCTGATTCTGAAGTATTCCTCACTCAGATCAAGCCAACTCCTGAAGAGCCAAAGTCATCAGTGCAGCACTGCAATCTAGCAGCCACCAAATTTCCTTGCATAGCTTTCACAAAAGAAGATATGCAAGTTAGGAATTCGAAGCATGACAGACCGTTATATTTCACTGGATATATCGGTTCGAGCGTTGTCAACCGGATTCAAGTCGATCCGGGTTCCGCTGTTAGCATCATGCCACTTTGGTTGATGTACCATCTCGGAATTCCCGCCAGCAAGTTAGCCTCCATAGGAACGGTCATCTACGGGTTCAATACTAGTGGGTCAAGACCGTTGGGAAAAATCCGGGTGAAGTGTCAACTCGGAGATTTGAAATCTAAAGTCACCTGCTATGTGATCGATGCGGAGACTTCCTATAACTTACTGTTGGGTCGTCCATGGATCCACGGTAATGTTATAGTTCCCTCTACCCTCTATCAGTGTTTGAAGTATGTCGACACTAATGAGGAGGTCAAGACGGTGGTCGCAGATAAGCAACCATTCAAGGGGTTAGAAAATTACTTTACTGACTCCCTTCTATATGGTGCTGAGTCCGATACTGAACCATCGGCCTATGGCACGAACAGCGGAGAAGAAGCTGATACCGAAGCCGGGCTCGATTATAGTGAAGGTCTTGTACTCAATGACATTGAACCTCTTGTAATCGATCTTGATGGTAATGAATCGTCGAACGAAAGTTGTAACTGGCAGCTTGCCGATGAAACAATAAAGAATGATTTAGAGTATTCGCCTTGTCTTGATAATATAATACAGGAATTGTATGACGATCTCAGTCTGCACATGCCACATCGCTCGTCTTGCACGGCGACAAAATATCTTCCAAATCCAATTGGGACAACGGTGATCTTACCCGCAAAGACAGGGGGTGAGAAAGAAATAATCTTTGGAAAAGGGGATCCGTCCCCAACTCCTGATCTTTTCTTGGACAGCAACTCAGATGATGAAAAGCCTGGGTGGCATTTCTCTCGGTATAGTTCACAAGCAAATGATTACATGACGAGGCAAGGCTATGACCTCTCGCTCGGTGAAGGTCTTTATTTTGGTCAAGGAGTCAGGGTTCCACCCCGTTCTACTTATGTACCAAAAGGAAAACCGGATAATTATTATAGTCATAATAGAGGTCTAGGTTATGCTTCGTCATCTGATGACGAATATTGCTAGTAGATCATTAGCCAACTGAGAAATGAAAGCGGGCATTCATCCGATACTTCAATGTGGGATTCTGACATGAGCATTGGAGAGAGATTCAAAGCCCTAATGTCGAACATAGCGACAGTTGATCCTTCCACAACTGAAGACGACGATCAGTTGCCTATTTGGGAAGACCCCTGGATGCATTATATGAATATCTAGTATGGCGATCGGTTTGAGCAAAGAGAACCTCCTACGGAGGATAAGGTAGTCCAAAATAATATGGGTGACGAAGCTAATCCGAAACCTATATTTATCAGCGGTGATCTTCCACCGGATGAAAAAGAAGAACTAATCGCCCTCGTTAAAGAGTATATCGATGTTTTCACTTGGAATTACGAAGATATGCCGAGACTCGACCCAAATGTAGCAATGCACAGCCTCAACATAAAATCGGATGCTAAACCTGTCAAGCAACAACAAAGACGGTTTCGTCCTCAAATTATGGAGGCAATAGAAGCTGAAGTCAAAAAAATAATCGATTCAGGTTTTGTCAGAGAAGAACAACACCCTGATTGGTTAGCCAATATCGTTCCAGTTCTTAAAAAGAATGGGAAAATCAGAATTTGCATTGACTTCAGAGATCTGAATACCGCCTGTCCTAAAGACGACTTCCCTTTGCCCATTACAGATGTCATCATTGACAATACATGCGGGTTTGAGAGAATGTCATTCATGGATGGATTCTCAGGATATAATCAGATTAAGATGCATCCGGATGATGAAAAGCATACAGCTTTCAGAACAGCCCTTGGTGTATTCTGTTATACTGTTATGCCGTTCGGGTTGAAGAACGCTGGCGCTACGTACCAACGAGCAATGACGAAGATCTTTCAGGAACACCTTCGGAAGACTGTCGAATGCTATGTTGATGACCTGGTTGTTAAGAGTCGTGATAAGAACGACCACATTAAGGATTTGAAGACGATGTTCGATCTTATGAGAAGTCATCAGCTAAAAATGAACCCGACTAAATCCTTCCTCGGGATGTCGAGCGGTAAGTTTCTTAGATTCGTCGTCACCACAAAAGGTATTCATATAGATCCTGATAAAGTGAAGGCGATTCATGAGTTGCAACCTCCGAGAAATCTTAAGGAACTCAGAGGATTGCAAGGTCGATTGGCATATATCCATCGGTTTATATCAAATCTGTCCGAAAAATGTCAACCATTCTCTAAACTCATGAAGAAAGGCGTGTCATTCATTTGGGATGAAGCATGCCAAAAGGCGTTCGAAGATATTAAAACATATCTGGCGAACCCACCTATTCTCGTTGCACCGAAATCGGGCAGACCATTTTTGATTTATGTCAAAGCGACGAGCCATTCGTTAAGTGCGTTACTTGCACAAGATGACGATAATGGTCATGAGCAAGCAGTATATTACCTGAGTCGCACACTGGTAGGAGCTGAATCTCGTTATCCAATGATCGAGAAGGAATGTCTTGCCCTGGTATTTGCAATCCAGAAAATGCGACATTATTTAGTTGGACAAACAATTTATGTTATTTCCAACATAAATCCTATCAGAGTGTTCATGACCCAGCCGGCATCCATGAATTGGCGTTTAGCTAGATGGGCTTTACTCTTATCGCAATACGACTTGTACTTTAAACAGCAAAAATCAGTTAAAGGACGAGCTATTTGCGATCTTCTGGCGGAAAATCCTACGAAGGATGTGGTCGAGTTATACGACGATCTGCCAGATAAAACTCACGAAGTTAATACCACCTCACACCAACAAGTGTGGCAATTATACTTCGATGGGGCGTCCCGCGCAACCAACGTGGCGAGTGCACCCGGATGTTCTAGAATATCCTCAGGGGTGGGGGTCGTTCTAGTTTCCCCGGAAAAGCATGTCTTTCCTAGAGCATATTCACTGACCGAACCGTGTTCTAATAATGTGGCCGAGTACAATGCATTGATAATCGGACTCAATTTTGCCAAAGAGCTGGGGGTCGAATACCTTGAAGCTTTCGGGGATTCTCAACTGGTAATTAATCAAATACGAGGAGAGTATGAAGTCAGAAATTGAGACCTGATTCCATACCACCAGGTGGCCATTGAGATGGCAAACTCGTTTGAAGGATTTTTCATCGAGTATGTTCCACGTCTCCAAAACGCATATGCAGATGCATTGGCGGCGTTGTCGGTATCCTTGGCTCAACCTCCCGAAACGGAGCAATTGATTACAGTGAGGACTCATCAGCTTATTATTCCAATCTACGATTCGAACAATAAAGAAGTATACTCGACAGGAGTTGAACCCGAAGTTCGGGATTGGCATTTCCCCATTATCGACTACGTCCTACATGGTATATTGCCTGAAGATGTAAGAGAAAGGGAATCGATTCGGCGAAGAGCACCGAGATTTTACTACAATGCCACAGCGGAAATGTTGTATCGACGATCGTACGATGGTCTTTTACTCCGTTGCCTATCCGGCAAAGAAGCAGAACAAGCGCTCAAAGAGGCACATAATGGGATATGCGGTGCACATCAGCCCGGTCCTAAACTCTGTGATCGACTTAGGAGAATCGGGTATTATTGGCTAACTATGGTAAAAGACGCAGTTGACTACGCACGACGATGTGAAGTGTGTCAGTTACATACAAATTATATGCACCAGCCTCCCGAGTATTTACACCCATCGGTGACATCATGGCCATTCGAAACTTGAGGAATGGATATAGTAGGTCCTATTTTCCCGCCTTCGGTTAAAGGGGATCGTTTCATTCTGGCAATCACCGATTACTTCTCGAAATGGGCAGAAGCAGTTCCACTTAGAGAAGTAAAGACGAGTGATGTTATTAAGTTTATTAAACATCATATCATATATCAGTATGGTGTTCCAAGGCGAATAGTGCACGATAATGGTCCTCAGTTCATCAGTAACGCATTCATCAAATTCTGCGGAAAATTCGGGATTAAGGACGTTTCATCGACGGCTTATAATCCTACGGCTAACGGATTGGCCGAAGCTTTTAACAAGACCATCATCAAAATCTTGGCAAAATTGGTGAAAACCAATAAACAAGATTGGGACGATAAACTCGGCGAAGCCCTATGGGCTTATCGCACAACTGTCCGTACGCCAACCGGAACAACCCCATATGCCTTAACATATGGATGTGAAGCTGTTCTGCCACTGGAAATACAGATTCCTTCCCTCCGTGTCGCTCTCGCAACGGGAATGACGATGGAAAAACATCATCAGAAACGTCTCGAAGAGTTAGAGATGTTAGATGAAAAGCGCTTGGAGGCTCAGCAACAGATCGAATTTTATCAAGCTAGAATCTCTCGGGATTTTGATAAAAGGGTCCGACAACGATGTTTTAAAGAAAGAGATTTGGTTCTTGCTGTTCGAAGACCTATGATTCTCACTTCCAAGAAGAAAGAAAATTTTGAACCTAAATGGGAAGGGCCGTTTGTGATAGAAACAGTCTATTCAAACGGTGCATATCGCTTGGTTACTCAGGATGGCAATAAATTAATGATGCCAATAAATGGGAAGTTCCTGAAAAAGTATTACCCGTAATACGTTCGGGATAACCTATGTAAAACGGAAAGTTCCTAGAGAATCCTGTATCGGATATTTCAGGATAATCCGTTATCAGTTAATTATCCTAAATGGAAAATGATCATGTGAATAGTCTATTCTTAATCGTGATAAAAAAGGATTAAGAATCTTTTACTACTTTTGTTGAGATGAGATTTAATGACAATTAATCTTTCCTCACAAAACTCTGTAATGCGATCATGGAAGGGGAAACTCGATAATTCGTAACCCCGCACCATGAAGCCCCCACCAATCAGATCGACCAATGGTCATCAGTTTGTATTAGTCGACAAATTATTTCATGTCGAATTCTTATACTTGAAATCAAAATTTCCTACAGAGTAGTTCGTGCAAATCAACAAACTTATTGTTATTTGTACCCTACTCCTAAACCCCCACTTAGTCAAACCTTACTATAGTTAGGACCAAATCCAAAATCCCCTCTCGATTCGTTCCATGAACGAGAGGTCCACAAACTGAATGATCAAACCTTATGACAGTTAGGATTATTCAAACCAATCGGATCCTCCGAGTGGAGATCCCACTTTGAGTTTCCTTTGCACCAGGAGATAGAATATAAAATTCTTCCTCTCCGATTCTGGGTTTATCTCTACCAACAAACAAGAGATCAGGAGACGGAATATGAGATTATTCCCCTCCAATTCTGGGTTTATCTCTACCAACAAACAAGAGATCAGGAGACGAAATATGAGATTATTCCCCTCCAATTCTGGGTTTATCTCTACCAACAAACAAGAGATCAGGAGACGGAATATGAGATTATTCTCCTCCAATTCTGGGTTTATCTCTACCAACAAACAGGAGATTGAGAGCTGGAATATCCAATTCCTTCTTCACAAACTTGGGTTCGTTTTCATACATAGAAAATGTTACCTACCCACATTTCAAAATCCATGTCATTCACGCATAGGGGATGTTATCTCTATCCCTTATTAGAGATAAGTCTACATCTAACACATGTAGCCTACGTATTCAATACCGTAGTTTGAAGTCTAAAAGAGTCTAAGTCTTTTAGCCCAACGTCATACGTGAAACGGACTTAGATAATTCACGTACTAGCCCGATTCAAATGGTAATCGGTAAAGGCATATCAAATCCGTTGATGGCTGAGGATTTGCCAAAAATCCTATAAGTATTATGGTTATTTATTCTAAACAAGAATGAGTAATCATAATAAAATCTCAATGAGCAAAAGGCTTCGTTATATTGATCGAAAATGTTCAAACAAAAAATACATATTCTCTAATTACAAAAGTTTATACTGACGAATCTGATCTTCAAGTTTTGAAAGCTCTATCGTGTAAGTCTGTTCAAGCTCAGCGGTCAGTTTAACTTTGAAGGCTTCTTCATCAACACTCTGAAGTTTAGTGACCTCTTGTTTCTTCTCAGCAAGTCTCTTATCCTGAACATTCAATCGCTGAAACAAGTTTTCTTCAATTTGAGTTGTTTTCGTCAACTCAGATTCCAAAATTTCACGAGCATCCTTAGCTTTTGCAAGTTGTTCTTCTAGGCGGTCTATTTCAGCTTGGTTAGACTCAAAGTCCCGGCGTAGATCGACCTTAGCCTGTGTTCTCTTAGCAACATGCACCCTGAGTTGATGACTGTGGGCTCTTAGCTTTTGAAGTTCAGAGTTAGCAGATTTCTGAGAATCGCGCCACGCTTGCAACTTGAAGTCCATATGAGAAGCGATGTAGGAGGGTACGCCTTTAGTGCGAAGATCCTTCAGAAGTTCAACGTGTTGCTTCAGCTCGACCAAATAAATGCCGATCGAATCGGCTAAGTCGTTATATCCTTCATCTCGGATGCCCGACATATAACGATCAAACGGTTTCTTAAAATTCTCAAAGTGTGAGCCTTTTAAGAGAATGCGATCGACCATAGAGTTCCAAAAAGAGACGAAGCCATGAAGATCAGAGCAAATGACGGCTTTTTTCGGATCCTCGTCAGCCAATAACTCTTGGATGCGGTTTGATAAGGAGGAAGAAGAAGCTGCGATGAAGATAAATAAATCAGTACAAGACATATATATGCACACAATAATGAGCCGAAACATACCAAGTTTAACAGAGGAGCCTTCAGCATGACCTTGTTCACCCAATGGTGGTGGTTCGGCCTCCTGAACGCCAAAGCTGGTTCAGGAATAGCAGCTTTTGAAGCGCCAGCTATGTCAGAAGGTTCTTTAATTTCAATCTCAGAGGACTTCGGGTCTAAGTTGAGAGATTTCTCAGGAGAAGATTCTGCAAACAAAAGAATCACAATAAATATAATGGGATATCGATCAGAAACTTGAAACGAATGAGGGTTAAAACTCACCAATTCCAGGCACAACATCAGCCGACGTACCAACTTCTTCAGTTGGTCTCACTTTTGTTGCGACCGGACTGATTTGAGGGGTGACATTGACTTCGATCATCATGGGATCTACAGGGGTAGCAGGTTGAGATTCAGGAATAGATGATTAAAGATCAACTTCGGTTCCTGCCCATGATGAGAGATCACAACCCCCAGGCTGATCGTAAGATCCAGCGATTATAGCTGTATCAGTTCCGGCGACTGGTCCTATAATTCAAACATTTACACGATTAATCAAGTGAGAAAATATATGATGAGGAGTTTACAGAACAGAAGCCTTACTCTCAGAAGGACCTGTTTCTGTTAAACCAGCGCCAACCGTTGATTCTGTGGCTGCACCAGTAGCTCTCCCCAACAACAAATCGGAGATTTGCTGATGGTCATCCTCTGAGATGTCCATATTAAAGTCGAAATCAGTGAAATTATCGATTTTAGGGGTATGGATAGTCTCTCCTTCAGGTGGTGCGCTCATTATGACATCTACAGGATGCATTGAGTCATAAATAATATACGAATCTAAATGAAGTTGTTCGAGACGAAGATTAACTTTACCTTCGTTGATTGGGACGGATTCAGGAGCCTCACCACTAGCACCCACTTCTTTTAGTTTAACTAAAAGAATACAAAGCACACAAGTCGTTAGATGAGGCACACGTCCCGACTCATTCATTTCTTGGAATTCTCTTCCGAGTGGGGAGAGATCAATACCTGAGTCTTGAGCTGGTAGGTTGATGTCTGGAGTCGGTGGAACACCAGCTATTTCATCTCTCAGAGCATCCTGCATCTGTTGAACGAAATTGGGCTCCTCAGTTTCCAGACCGCCAGGAGAAACAGCATCCGCCCGAAATTCTCCCTCTTCTTGACTCCCTGCAAGGATGGAGTATAAGATAAACCCGATAAGGGCAAATGAGTGAGAATAAAAATGAATTTTTACCTTGTTCTGCGGAAGAAGCACTATGATCAGACGTTTCCTCTACAGCGGGAAGACGAACACGCGGCTTAGAGGCGGATTTCTTTTGTCTTTTCAGTGGACGCGCTTCATCCTTAACTCCAGATCCTTCATGACGATGCTTAGTGCGTAATTCAGTTATAGGAGGGATCTGAGTTTGAGCTTGAGCGGGAAGTCGAGATCTTCGCCGAAGAGTAAGAGGCACTGTATCTTCCTCATCCTCTTCATCGCCACTAAGGACTTCCACCGTCATCCGATTGGGATGAGTCATAACGACTCTTTCTCTCTTTCTTCTCGGAGCATCTGGTGGTTGAGTAGGCGCGGTAGACGGACGCACAAGCCCCCTCTCAAAGAATGAATCAGGGAGACCAGCTATTTCATCAGAACTCGAATCGGTCTCACCCGCCTCCTCAGAAGTCTCCGTTTCCTCGGAGTCAAATTCTTCTTCACTACCAGCTGAACGAGCCGATTCTTTGCCTTTCCTCGATGATTCAGCGGTCTCTTTCTTTTGGGGCGAAGTTATAGCTTTACGAGTCGCTCCTCTTGTGCGCCGCAAGATTGTCTCTTCTTCTGATTCTGACCTTCCCCTATACCGGGTGACGATGTTGGCAGCGATCAACCACTTGAAAAATAAAAAGGTCATCCGTAGAGGTGGTGTTTCCAGAGGGAGATCAAACTCAGCACTTGTGCAGCCAGCGATACTCCAGAACCAAGCTCTCACTCCGTCGATAAGTCCTCCGCGAAAGCTAAGGTGATGATTCGGGTTGCCGACATAAATTTGATCATAGCCGAATTGGCGAGTAAATCGACACGGAAGATAGGGTTCAATGAGACAAACGTCTTTTACCCTGAATAATAGATATCCAGGTTGAATGTTTACCAACCACCTGAAGCACCCGACGTCCAAGACGGTACGATTCTGCCTTGGATCTTCAGCATCCAATAAAGTTGTGTTGTATGTGCCGGAGAATCAAGGAAAGCAAGGGAAGAACTCCCAACACTTATGAATTTTGAACTGTCTAGTGATGTCCGCCCATCGATGCTTGACCCATTTACAACCCTCAAGGGTCTGCAATAGAGGAAGACTGGGATCCACCGTTTTAGGAGCTTCCATCAAATCTGGCCGATGAAGTACCAACCAGGTCATTAGATAAGTGTAGGGTAGCTCCAGCTTCGGAACGGGGACATTAGCAGAGGGTTTCTTCTTCTCTTGAAGGAATGCAGAAACTAGTTGCCGTAATCCACTGTGGGTAGCAGCCATCATTGCGGGGAGCAGAGATAATTTATGACCTGTAACTAGTTGGACTGTTGGGTATAACACCTCCATTGGCATCGCATCAGAAGATTGATGGGGAACCACGCACCTTTTCAACCATAAGGCCAAGAAGCCAGCCAGCAGGGTGGTAGGAGTAATTGGAACACCAGCTTGCCACAGATAAGAACAGAATTTAGTACCATGTGGAAATCCGTCTTCTGAGTGAGAGGTGTAAGTCTGTGCATTGGTTTTCTCTAACAGCCGATTGATTTCACCCGGGCTCAAAGGAGATAATCCACGTACATCTTCTGAACGGTTGTCCAAGTTCTTGAACAGATAATCGGCAAACTATTTTAAGCTAATCTGGGGAGATTTCTTCCTAGATTTGGTCTCTATCTCGGCCATGGCTATGTGATAATGGCAGGTCAATTCCCATAAAGTATCATGGGTTACAGTTGACCGATCTTTCATCTTATTCAGCTGGTTAGTGTTTGGGAAGAACTCTTGATATGGAACATCGCCTATGGGTAGAACAGACACCTTCATCATCTCGTGCAATGGCAACCCGAGATCCCCATTCTTGGTGAAGAAGGTATTAGTGTCAGGCTTATAGGTCTCAAACAAACAAAGAAAATGACCTACACTGATCTGCAGACCATACATAGTGGCACGAATCGGGATTTCCAACCCTAATGCGGCCAACTCTCGCCCCCATCGGTTTAGTACATATCGAGTCATTCTGGTCCACCATTTGTCTCCAAAATAATGGACCCATCCATAACATCTGAAGTTCTCAGGGGGTAATTTCTTCCCCGCTGCCGCTAACCTGTTCTTCACGGTGTTGGCTTGTGCAGCTATCTCATTCTGAGGGATATTATCCTGGCCTAGGATACCTGGATGTAGTCCTCGTATAGAAGCTCTTTCACTGGAACCTGGGGTAGCTTCCTTCCCGATGAAACCACAATGAATGCGTTCGTGGTTTTCGGTTAACCTCCAGAACATTTCGCGTCTAACAGATAAATTTCTGAACTGTAAAAGCGAATGTTCATGAGGAATCCAAGGCAGATATAGAAATAATGAGCCGCTCTCATGCAACCATTGTGCAGGCCTGCAGAATGCAATCTCCAGATCCTTTATGGAGTCACCAAATAAAAAGTTCGGTTTCCTTATGCATTGGTTCTCATCTCTCTCTGAAATCAAGGTGGTGTCCGTGATTAGTCGTCGCAGAATACGGCAACTACCCCGCTGAATCAGTTCTCTGGCTCCTTCACTATAATCTGACTTAAATTGGGGAGCAGACTCTATTAACGGTAACCCTTCATAATAAGAATGAGTGGCGCTGCTCTGACCCGTAACTTCATCAACGGTGAAGATCGTGGAAGGGAAATGGACTGATAAAAAAAATACACATAAATCGTGTAAGGATGGTCCTAAAATTTTAGAGAAAGTGGTATATCTTACTCTATAAGATATAGTCGCTATCTCGTAACAGGTGTGACGATTTTTCCTCTACCACATGTATAAAGGAGATATGTGTTACTATGCACGGGCATTATAACGGCATACCAAAACCCTTCAACACATGTAGGATGATATAAAATCACCCCTGTGTGTTCTGAAGTGCGTTTTGTCCAAGCAAAACAAACACTTTTAAGCGTCGATCCCCTCAAAGGAGGATACCGACTCTTCTCGAGGGTATCTCAAAGGATACAAACGAGGATCTGCATACAAATACAGTATTGTACATATGAAATTGACAAAATACTGTATGAAAATCGATGGAAGGGTGAAAGCAACGTACCCCCATGCGAAACGGCAACAGGAGCAGCCCCCTCAGGGCTCTGAATAGTCGAACGGCCTCGGGTGACACGAGCTCTACGCGGCGACATGATGAAAACACAAGCTACATTGAGAACCAAGGGGAAAATTAGGGTTTTGAACGTGAAATTAAACAAAATATCACAAAATTTCGCTGAAACAGTGCATGCAAACTTGAGGTCATAGAAAATCAAAAAAATTGAAAGAGAAAAAGGGGAAACGAACCTGTGGAATCTGACTGGAATCCCCCCAAACGAAGCACCACACAAGTCGGCAACAAGGAGGAGAAGAAGTAGCAGAAAACTGATCGAAAATCGTCGAGAAATCGCCCAGAAAATCGCCTAAAATCCGACGTAAAAAGTCGTCAGAAAACCCTAAGTCAGGGTTTTATAACCCCGACTTCGATCAGCGAGGCAGACTTTACTGTCTCGCCGGACGAGACAGTATATACTGTCTCGCGACGCGAGACAGCATACACTGTCTCGCACCGCGAGACAACATTTACTGTCTCGCACAGCGAGACAATATAAGCTGTCTCGTACTGCAGAATGACAATGAACATTGTGGTGTTTCGACACACATGAATACTCTAATGGGTACACAAGTCTAAACTGTTTTTTTCCCTACCCTCAACAGGAAGTTTCTGGAGAATATTGTTCTGAATATTCTTAAGGATAACCTGATGAGTTCTCAATGGATGTATCAATTTAGTGATAAAAGATGAACCTACAAGAACAAGTACCAGCTTCGATTCAAGATCTCGACAACGGTCAAGCGATAAACGCGACGCTGGGACAATATTAGCTATTCTACAAAGAACTGAATAGACTAAAGGAAGAAGAGTTCAAGGGTTGAAGCCATTTACAAGTCCTTCTACACGATCTACTCAACCAAGCATTGAAGGGATCGTAAGTAAAATCTATCTTATCCAAAGTATCCCAGACTCTTCTATAAAAAAATACGTCTGGAATACTTTTGAGGGGGTATCTGTAGGCGTCAAAAAATGTTAATAGATATCCAAACATAGAGAAGATCATCAAAAAATCACATCATACTGTCTTAGAAAAAATCAAGACAAATATGAACTGTCTCGCCAGCGAGACAGTGTTTACTGTCTCGCCAGCGAGACAGACTTTGCTGTCTCGCCAACGAGACAGACTTTGCTGTCTTGCCAGCGAGACAGTGTTTGCTGTCTCGCCAGCGAGACAGTGTTTGCTGTCTCGCCAGCGAGACAGTATTTACTGTCTTGCCAGCGAGACAGTATTGAAGTGGTTAAAACCACCTTGAAAACCGCCATACACGTGTCCATTAACTGCTAAAAGACGTGGGAAACATCGTGGGCGAAAATCACGTGAATAACTACCAAAATAACGGAGTTTAAAACGTGGGAAGGCAGTTACAGCGAGAAACTGCCAGGAATATTCGTTTTCCGAGATAGTATTTTACTGTCTCGCTGGGTGAGACAGCAAATTTACTGTCTCGCTGGGCGAGACAGCAAACACTGTCTCGGCCAACGAGACAGTAAACACTGTCTCGCTAGCTAATTCTTTGTTTTGTTGAGTTTTTGCAGTTATGAACCCCTGAGGCTATAAATACCCCCCTAGGGTCATTTCTGACGAGGATCGAGCATTTGTTAGAGCATTCCAGAGCAGAGAGAGCAGAGATTTTAGTTCTTGGAGCAATTCCTTGAGTTCGAGCTTAGACTTGATCTTAAGAAGAACGACTATCTTACTTTGATAAGATCTTCGTTTCAATTCTTACTTCGATAAACGAAGGCAGAATCATTAAGCCCCCTCTTCACGATCTGTGATTCGGCGGTCCACGAGCTAAAGCACTCCCGGCACAGGCAAAGTCCCACAAAAATAGTAGTTGATAAACGACTATTGTGTTATTTTCTCAAGAGTTGTAATTTTCTCAATTTTTCATTGTAATTTTCTGTAATCGATCGAAGATTAATGGAATCGGCAATGAAAACAACTTTTGACGAAAACATAACCACCCCCAGCTCTGTCAAAGTCTTGGTAGGCACAGCTTTCTCTACCCCCTGCTCGGCTAATTGCTCGGATGCGCTTGGGTAGTTAAAACTGTATTCGTTTCCACTTCTAGTAGCGAAAACTTCCTGCTCTCCCTCAGAGAGTGGTAAAGCTGATATCTCTTCATCATTCTTCTCAGGAATTGCCGAGGCTCCGTAACAGGACTTTTCTTTTTTCCTTGCCTTTTAACTTCTTCTTCGACGTGGATGTCGTCCACTGTTCATCTTCAAGCAAATCCGGATGAACCCAAAGGATTTCGTCGTTAGGGGTCGTGTGTGACACAAGTCCTTTTTGGCGTTGTCCATGAGGATCATCGTTGATGGTCTGCATTTTGACTTTTGATACTGATTCGGTTTGAAACCAGGATAAAGGAACCGATCCGAAGCTAATAGACACCACATTTGCACCTACCTTCTTCTCCTTTGGTTTCGGTGTCACGATACCAACATCGATTAAGGTTTGTATTTTGTCTTTTAAGACATAACACGTCTTAGTGGGATGGTGGACCCTTCTATGATATGTGCAGTACTTCGGATCATTAGTTTTCTTCGCTTCTTCTTGGTTTGTGACCGGTGGAAGCTTGATCTTGTTGTTATCCAACAAATATTTGAAGATAATCGGAACTTCATCATCTTTGAACGAGTACTCCTTCGGGAATTTGGGCTGTGAGGTCTTAAACTGCTTCGGAGGCTGTTGATTCTGATTCGGTGCTAATTGGAAGGATGACTGCTGTGGTTGTTGTTGTGGCTGTTATGATGTTTGATGCGCATCAACAGCAGCCCCAGACCCTCTTCCTCTGCCTCAAGAGTTGAAGTTCTGTTTTTGAGGATTATCTTGTGGCAGTCCTCTCTCCAACTTTTTCTCTTAAGAAAGCGCTCGGCTTGTTCACCTCTCACTTTTAACTCTTTCCAAGTTTTAGAAGGCACAACCCCCATGACTTCTAACACATCCAGCGACATGTTATTGTGACATGTCTGTAGGATAAACTCTTCTGTGAGTGGATCTCGGCAGTTTACCGCTTTATTCCAGAACCGCTTGACGAAGACATCAACTAACTCCCCATCCTTCTGCTTCTCATCCAACAAGGTGCCAATAGAGACCTCAGTGCCGTCGTCGAAGAAATTGGTGAGGAACAATCCTTCCGTATCCTCCCAGCTAGTGATACTCTCGGGTTTAAGGTGTCAGTACCAATCGAAGGCAGGCCCACGGAGGGTTCCTACGAATGACCGGACCATCAAGGCTTCATTTTCGGATATTGCGCCAAGATGTGACTTAAAATAGATCAAGTGCTGAGTTGGTGAACCCCTGCCATCAAAAGGAGTAAAGTTAATCAAATTAAATTTTGGGGGATAAGGATTCAGATCCCACTCCCGCGGGTACGGGTTTGGAATGCATTCTTTTGTAGTCTCGACGTCGGTTGGCTCTTCATTGTAACCGCGACATTCTTTGAGAGAGACCCCGCTCAACCCTCCCTTCCGGAGAGAAATCAGGGTCAGGGTTGACTAATTATTGATTTCCTCTGCCGGTCATATTAATAGTGACCTCAGGGAATTCATCTTGCCGAATTGCAGGTTTTTTCTTGTTGAAACGCCTCATTTTGGGTTTTGACGCTTCAGTGGAAAGTCTTTGAAATACGGATACTCGTGTTGAATTAGTTTTGGAGCAACCGCATTCTGTCAATACTGCCTTAATAAGCCTCTCGCAGGCACAGTGAGACTCATTTTCTCTGACAATTCTTTTTCTTGAGTTATTATTTTGATAGTACAGCTCATCATTATTATGATTTGAGCAACCTATCTTTTGTTTTTGAACCTTGTTAACATGCACAGGCCGACTAGTCGTCACCTCTGGGCGATCAAATGTTGAATTCTTAAATCCACCCCCTTGTGGACATGGAGTCTTCATAGGTCCTAAACGAGAGTGAATTGGTATTTTCTCGTTTTGGACTTGTGCAGTTCTGACAGGAGGGTGTTTACGACCCCCTGCATAGGAAACCACTAAAGGTTTATTTGCTGGATCTGAGTGTTCTTTGATTGGGGTTTTGCCTCGATCGTCAGCCGAAGGACCGAGGCGATCCGTCATTGTGATCTTGAATTTTGATAAGTCTGGACTAACACAGGGTTTCACTGATGATGCAGCAGACGGACCCGGAACGGATGTTTGCAGCGTCTTCGGAATCCAAACTTTGCGGTTCTTTGGTGGCTTTTCATACACCATTTCCTTCTTGATTCCTTATGTTTGTTGACGAAGGACGCGGGAACGGGCGGCCTTCACCTGACGCCTTTGTATACGTTCCTTAAGGGTTGAACGAGCCCTTTTGAAGAGAGTTCATTCCTCCGTCGTAAGCTGTGCAGAAATATGATTATTTTACCGTTGAGGTAACTGAACCATCTTATGCTTCCTCAACTCTAGGTCCACATAGTAACGGACCCCGTTGGTTTGTTGTAAGGCCTTAGCCAATTGACGAGCATAGCGCTGGCGCTATCTCTGACGAGCCCTCTTCGTCAGCACTGGTGAGCCATTAATCAATGACTCCTTAATTAGTACAGAGTCGTTTGGAGCAAGGATGTTACAGGTATATTCCTTAGCAGCGATCGGGCAAGAACCTTTATCTGCGGTCTTCATCGGCATTGCAGACTTATAGGTTTTCTTGGAAGATGAAACCTTCCAATACTTACGAGGTGAGGAAGGTTCTGAGGATGAGGATGATAGGTACTCCTCGAATTTCGCCTGATCGAACTCATATTCGATCTCATCATTGATCACGATCTTGATCGGTTGCGACACTGCGGCCTCGACAGCGAGGCCGCTGGCTCCCACTGTGGTCGCCAGTTTGTTTTCGTTAAAAGTTGATTTTGTCATGGAATTCATCATATCTTCGATTGATTACAACAAATTCGAAAGAGATAGTCTTTTTATAAGACTTCCTTTATACAACAAAATGAAAATTACAACTCTTGAGAAAATAACACAAAAATCGTTTATCGATTCTTGTTTTGTAGGACTTTGCCTGTGTCGGGAGTGCTTTGGCTCGTGGACCACCAAATCACAGATCGTGAAGGAGTTTAGAGATTCTTCCTTCGTTTATCAAAGTAGGAATTTAAAGTGAAGATCTTATCAAAGTAAGACGATCACTCTTCTTAAGATCAAGTCAAAGCTCGAATCTCAAGGAATCACACCAAGAACTCAAGTTTCACTGTTTTGTCTGCTCTCTCTGCTCTGAATTGCTCGATAAGTGCTCGATCCTCGTCAGTAATGACCCTAGGGGGGTATTTATAGCCTCTGGGATACATAACTGAAAAACACAACAAAACCAAGAAGTTAAGCCGGCGAGACAGTAAATACTGTCTCAGAAAAACCAACTGCCTGGCAGTTTTTGCTGTAACCGCTTTCCCACGTTTTAAACTCCGTTATTTTGGCAGTTATTCACGTGATTTTCGCCCACGATGTTTTCCACATCCCTTGGCAGTTAATGGACACGTGGGTGGCAGTTATTTGATTCAATTTTGACCATTTCAAAGCTGTATCGCTGGCAAGACAGCGAACACTGTCTCGCTGCGAGATAGCGAACACTGTCTCGCTGCGAGACAGTCCATACTTGTTTTTTGTGATCTTCTCTATGTTTGGATATATATCAGTATTTTTTGACGCCTACACTCGTCACTAGACTACCTACTTTTGACAGATAGCGGAAAACCAGAATGCTATGAGAAGGCTATGTAAGTGAGCGAATCTCAGCAGTGGGAGCATGTAATGTAAGAAAAGATGAATTCTCTCCACTCGAACGATACATGAGAGTTAGGCCAGCTACCTACACAGAAGAAGGCCTTACATAACAAGTGGGTTTACCGAGTCAAATAGGAGAGTGATAGAAGGAAGAGATACAATGCCAGATTAGTCGTGAAGGGGTTTCAACAACGAGAAGGAGTGGATTATACAGAGATATTTTCCCCTGTTGTGAAGCTAACAACCATCAGGGTGGTGTTGAGCTTGGTAGCTGCTGAAAATCTCTACCTTGAGCAGTTAGATGTGAAGACTGCCTTTCTTCGTAGTGACTTAGATGAAGAAATCTATATAAAGCAACATGTTGGCTTCATTGAGAAAGGAAAAGAAGAGATGGTGTGTAGGCTCAAGAAGAGTTTATACGGATTGAAACAGGCTCCACGGTAGTGGTATAAGAAGTTCGATAACTTTATGCAAAGCAATAGCTATGGCAGATGCAATTCAGATCATTGTTGTTACTTCAAGAGGTTCGAGTCTAGCTATATCGTGTTATTGCTGTATGTCGATGATATGTTAGTTGCAGGACTGTGTTTACAGAAGATAAACAAGCTGAAGAAGTAGTTAGCAAAGGAATTTTCCATGAAGGATCTGGGTGCAGCGAAGTAGATTCTTGAGATGCGGATCAGCCGGGATGCAGCTGAGGGGACGTTGGAGTTGAGTCAGTCTGAATACATTGAGAAAGTACTTCAGAGATTCAACATGCAGAATGCTAAGGTCGTTAGCACGCCCCTTGGAAGCCAGTTCAAACTGTCTGGTGAACAATCACCCAAGACTGATGCAGAGAAGGAGCAAATAAGGAAGGTATCGTATTTATCAGCCATTGGTAGTCTGATGTATGCAATGGTTTGCACGAGGCCGGATATTGCCCATACAGTGGGAGTTGTGAGCAGCATTAGGAGAAGTGGATATTGCGATATCTGAGAGGGACTACGAATATGCCACTGTGTTTCGGAAGAAAGGAGTTGGTACTGCAGGGATACGTGGATGCAGATTTTACCGGTGATCATGATACAAGGCGAAGCACCACGGGGTATGTTTATACCTTAGGGTCGACAGCAGTGAGCTGGGTCTCACGTTTGTAGAAGATTATGACATTGTCCACAACTGAGGCAGGGTATGTCACAGTGACAGAGGCGAGTAAGGAAATGATTTGGTTAACCGGGTGCCTGGAAGAGTTGGGTCTGAAGCGGGGAAACGAAGTTCTTTATTGTGATAGCCAGAGTGCTATACACATTGCCAAGAACCTAGTGTTTCATGCCAGAACGAAGCACATTGAGTTATGTTACCACTTCATACGCTCGATGATTGAGGACGGGAAGTTACAGTTGGAAAAGATTTTGGGGAGCTAAAATCCTGCAGATATGTTGACTAAGACAGTCACCATTCATAAACTGGAGTTGTGCTTAACTTCAGTTGGTCTTCATATGTAAGAGATGAGGGCGGAGCCACACAGAAGAAGATGCTTGTTAAGAGAGAGAGCTTGCTGATAGCGGTATGGTCTCTAAGTGGAAGATTGTTGGAAATTGGGTGTAGCCCATACCTGTCAACGGCGTAACCCTAGCCGACGGCAAGCTCCGGTGACGTCGAACAGCAAAGGCGAACTCGAGGTCGACGTCGCGACCTTCAGGCGACTTCGACGAGCTTCAGGCAAGGCTTTGGTTGAGGCGAGCTCACGAAGGGTTTCAGGCGAAGTTGAGATGGAGAAGGCTTCAAGCGGGCAAGCTCTGGTGAGCTCAAAACCCTAGCTGTAGGCGAGCTTGGCGTCGGGCGAAAGAGAGGTTCGATTGGCGAACTCGAACAGGTGGATTTGAAGAACCCCTTTGCAGGAGAGTTGGCTGCAGGCGGATTTGAGCTCGAAGGCAGGCAAAATTTGAAGACCCCCTTTGCAGGCGAGCGTTGAGTGTGGGGGTGAGCAGGCGATCTCGTAGTTTCGCCTCCCCTTTTTTTCGCCTGCGGTGTTAGCGAACAGTTGTCTCCAGCTGTAGGCTAGGGTTTCCCTATTTAAGGGAAACCCATGAGCACGAGAGCAGCTGCCCCGTTCTCTTCTTTCTAATCTCATTTACTTTGGCGGCGACCATTAAAACATAGCTTCAACGGAGAATTTTTCGGAGGAAAAATCTCATGTTTCCTGTAGCGATTTATTGAAGAGAGAGAGAGGAGATTTCCAAGTTGGAAAATCTCAGCGCCCCTTTTTTGTTTGAACAACAGATAGTTTCTGTTGGTTCTTTTTTTTTTTTGAAAGATCTCAAGTTGAGATCTACTCTTTTATAAGCTTTGTAATCTTCTTTGATATAAATGAAATTATTTGTATGGCTCCCGAGGACTTAGGTAAGTTGCCGAACCTCGTTAAAAATCGGTGTCCTTATTCTTGTAATTTTGATTTGCTGTGATTTCTTTTTTCCATTGCTTAACACAAGATGCGGTAGGGTAAATTCCACACAACGGGTGTCAGAGCGTATCTGATTATTTCTCCCAACACCCATAACTGTTTTAACTTTTTTAGGCACATTTTGCACATCCATTGGTGTAAGTAGGACGGGATTAAGTTTTTAGAAAATTGTGTTTTATTGAGGACATCAATAAGAGAATCGCTACCGATAGTTAAAAGGTTTAGGACGGTCAGATCTGCATAGATTGACATTCTGCGATGCATAAGATCCTGTGGTCGAGGGGAGCGAATCTATTAAGGAAGGTTAAGTGCAACATCCTAAATTTTATTTTTTATTTTTTTTATTTTTTATTTTTTTTGTTGTTAGGAGTTTGTTCTACTGGTGGTGCAAGTTTCTGATTGATTTGAGTTGTGAATACTTCAGCAGTAAAAAATTAGAGAATATATTTATTTACTAGAGAAAGAGATTAACGGGGAGAGTAATACATCGGTGTGGAAAACATAAGAGGGCAGAAACCTCCGAGACTTGTGGGACTTAGTGAGTGCAAAATCATTATGTGGTGGTTGATTTGTGATGCGTTGGATTTTCTTCTCCAACTTCTTTTCGTCCTAGCAAATTTATTTCTGATGGAACTTTAAACAGACCAATTTAGATCTGCACCGAATGCCCTTCGGCCTTTAGCGCTTCAGGGACCCAGAATTTAAGTCAGAGACAATGCAGATGGTGTGCTAGAGTTTGGATTTGTGGGCCTTGGTTTCCTTTCCACCTTAAGTCAGGAGACAATGCAAATTTTATTGGCATGTGGTGCAGGTTGGTTTGCCTATTGATCGCTGCTTGTATCAGTAACCGGTTCA
>BQKN01064259.1:38642-57187 GCA_022839385.1 Asparagus kiusianus
TTTCGAATTTGTTGTAATCAATCGAAGATATGATGAATTCCATGACATAATCAACTTTTAACAAAAACAAACTGGCGACCACAGTGGGAGCCAGCAGCCTCGCTACCGAGGCCGCAATGTCGCAACCGATCAAGATCGTGATCAATGAAGAGATCGAATATGAGTTCGATCAGGCAAAATTCGAGGAGTACCTGTCATCCTCATCCTCAAAACCTGCCTCACCTCGTAAGTATTGGAAGGTTTCATCTTCCAAGAAAACCTTCAAGTCTGCAATGCCGATGAAGACCGTAGATGAAGGTTCTTGCCCGATCGCTGCTAAGGAATATACCTGCAACATCCTTGCTCCAAACGACTCTGCACTAATTAAGGAGTCGTTGATTAATGACTCACCAGTGCTGACGAAGAGGGCTCGTCAGAGACAGCGCCAGCGCTATGCTCGTCAATTGGCTAAGGCCTTACAACAAACCGACAGGGTCCGTTACTATGCGGACCTAGAGTTGAGGAAGCATAAGATGGTCCAGTTACCTCAACGGTAAAATAATCACATTTCTGCACAGCTTACGACGGAGGAATGGACTCTCGTCAAAAGGGCTCGTTCAACCCTTAAGGAACGTATACAAAGGCGTCAGGTGAAGGCCGCCCGTGCCCGCGTCCTTCGTCAACAAACATAAGGAATCAAGAAGGAAATGGTGTATGAAAAGCCACCAAAGAACCGTAAAGTTTGGATTCCAAAGACGCCGCAAACATCCGTTCCGGGTCCATCTGCTGCATCATCAGTGAAACCCTGGGTTAGTCCAGACTTATCAAAATTTAAGATCACAATGGCGGATCGCCTCGGTCCTTCGGCTGACGATCGAGGGAAAACCCCAATCAAAGAACACTCGGATCCAGCAAATAAACCTTTAGTGGTTTCCTATGCAGGGGGTCGTAAATACCCTCCTGTCAGAACTGCACAAGTCCAAAACGAGAAAATACCAATTCACTCTCGTTTAGGACCTATGAAGACTCCATGCCCGTAAGGGGGTGGATTTAAGAATTCAACATTGAATCGCCCAGAGGTGACGACTAGTCGGCCTGTGCATGTTAACAAGGTTCAAAAACAAAAGATAGGTTGCTCAAATCACAATAATGATGAGTTGTACTATCAAAATAATAACTCAAGAAAAAGAATTGTCCGAAAAAATGAGTCTCACTGCGCCTGCGAGAGGCTTATTAAGGCAGTATTGACAGAATGTGGTTACTCCAAAACTAATTCAACACGAGTATCCGTATTTCAAAGACTTTCCACTGAAGCATCAAAACCCAAAATGAGGCGTTTCAACAAGAAAAAACCTACAATTCGGCAAGATGAATTCCCTGAGGTCACTATTAATATGACCGGCAGAGGAAATCAACAATTAGTCAACCCTGACCCTGATTTCTCTTCGGAAGGGAGGGTTGAGCGGGGTCTCTCTCAAAGAATGTCGCGATTACAACGAAGAGCCAACCGACGTCGAGACTACAAAAGAATGCATTCCAAACCCATACCCGCGGGAGTGGGATCTGATTCCTTATCCCCCAAAATTTAATTTGATTAACTTTACTCCTTTTGATGGCAGGGGTTCACCAACTCAGTACTTGATCTATTTTAAGTCACATCTTGGCGCAATATCCGAAAATGAAGCCCTAATGGTCCGGTCATTCGTAGGAACCCTCCGTGGGCCTGCATTCGATTGGTACCGACACCTTAAACCCGAGAGTATCACTAGCTGGGAGGATATGGAAGGATTGTTCCTCACCAATTTCTTCGACGACGGCACTGAGGTCTCTATTGGCACCTTGTTGGACGAGAAGCAGAAGGATGGGGAGTTAGTTGATGTCTTCGTCAAGCGGTTTCGGAATAAAACGATAAACTGCCGAGATCCACTCATAGAAGAGTTTATCCTACAGACATGTCATAATAACATGTTGCTGGATGTGTTAGAAGTCATGGGGGTTGTGCCTTCTAAAACTTGGAAAGAGTTAAAAGTGAGAGGTGAACAAGCCGAGCGCTTTCTTAAGAGAAAGAAGTTGGAGAGAGGATTGCCACAAGATAATCCTCAAAAACAGAACTTCAACTCTCGAGGCAGAGGAAGAGGGTCTGGGGCTGCTATTGATGCACATCAAACATCATAACAGCCACAACAACAACCACAGCAGTCATCCTTCCAATTAGCACCGAATCAGAATCAACAGCCTCCGAAGCAGTTTAAGACCTTAGAGCCCAGATTCCCGAAGGAGTACTCGTTCAAAGATGATGAAGTTCCGGTTATCTTCAAATATCTGCTGGATAACAACAAGATCAAGCTTCCACCGGTTATAAACCAAGAAGAAGCGAAGAAAACTAATGATCCGAAGTACTGCACATATCACAGAAGGGTCCACCATCCCACTAAGACGTGTTATGTCTTAAAAGACAAAATATAAACCTTAATCGATGTTGGTATCGTGACATCGAAACCAAAGGAGAAGAAGGTAGGTGCAAATGTGGTGTCTATTAGCTTCGGATCAGTTCCTTTATCCTGGTTTCAAACCGAACCAGTATCAAAAGTCAAAATGTAGACCATCAACGATGATCCTCATGGACAACGCCAAAAAGGACTTGTGTCACACACGACCCCTAACGGCGAAATCCTTTGGGTTCATCTGGATTTGCTTGAAGATGAACAGTGGACGACATCCACGTCGAAGAAGAAGTTAAAAGGCAAGGAAAAAAAAGTCCTATTACGGAGCCTTGGCAATTCCTGAGAAGAATGATGAAGAGATATCAGCTTTACCACTCTCTGAGGGAGAGCAGGAAGTTTTCACTACTAGAAGTGGAAATGAATACAGTTTCAACTACCCAAGCACATCCGAGCAATTAGCCGAGCAGGGGGTAGAGAAAGTTGTACCTACCAAGACTTTGACAGAGCTGGGGGTGGTTACAACCCCACTTTTAGCAGTCAAGAAACCTCAGAAACTTGCTAAGCAAATGGAGAAGGAATTAACACAAAGAGGTCCAAGTTCCGAGGCAGTCTCGTTTCAATCGACCGATTGGACGAGACAAACCAGAAAGCTCGAACACTCCATACCGTTTCGACGTCATGGCTCAGTTAGCTAATATCCCAGCAAGGATCACGTTGTACGAATTACTGCGCCTTTCAAAAGATACCAGAGAAGCTTTGCAGGAAGCCTTAGCTGATTCTGAGGTATTTCTTACTCAGATTAAGCTGATCTCCGAGGAACCAGAGTCATCAATTCAACACTGTAACTTAGCAGCCACAAAGTTTCCTTGCATTGCTTTCACGAAAGAAGATATGCAAGTTAAGAACTCGAAGCATGATAGGGCTCTATATTTCACCGGATATATTGGCTTGAGCGTTGTCAACCGGATCCAAGTGGACCCGGGTTCCGCTGTCAGCATTATGCCGCTACGATTGATGTACCACCTCGAAATCCCCGCCAACAAGCTAGCCTCTACAGGAACCGTTATCTACGGATTTAACACTAGTGGGTCAAGGCCATTGGGGAAAATCCGAGTGAAGTATCAGCTTGGAGATTTGAAGTCAGATGTCACTTGCTATGTGATTGATGCTAAAACTTCATATAACTTACTGTTGGGTCACCCATGGATCCACAGTAATCTTATAGTTCCCTCCACCCTCCATCAGTGTTTGAAATATGTCGACACTAACAACGAGGTTAAGACGGTGGTCGCGGATAAGCAACCGTTTAAGGGGTTAGAAAATTATTTCACTGGCTCCCTTCTTTACGGTGTTGAATCCGATACTGAACCATCGGCCCATGGTACGGACAACGGAGAAGAAGATGATACCGAAGCCGGGCTCGATTATAGTGAAGGTCTTGTACTAAATGACATTGAACCTCTTGTAATCGATCTTGACGGTGGTGAATCGTCGGATGAAAGTTGTAACTGATAACTTGCCGATGAAATAATAAAGGATGATTTAGAGTACTTGCATTGTCTCAATGATGTAATGCATGAATTGTATGACGACCCTAGTTTACACATGCCACTTCGTTCGTCTTGTACGACAATGAAACATATCCAAAGTTCATTCGGAACAACTATGATCCTACCCGCAAAGACAGGGGGTGAAAAAGAAATAGTTTTTGGAAAAGGGGAACCATCCCCTACTCCAGATCTTTTCTTGAACATTAATTTAGATGAAGAAGAACCCGGGCAACATTTTTCTCGGTATAGTTTACAAGCAAATGGTTACATGAGGAATCAAGGCTATGACCTCTCGCTCGGTGAAGGTCTTCATTTTGGTCATGGTGTTAGGGTTCCACCCCATCCTACCTACGTACCAAAAGGAAAACCGGATAATTATTACAGTCATAAAAGAGGTCTAGATTATGCTTCGTCATCTGATGACGAATATTGCCAACAGATCATTAGCCAACTAAGAAATAAGAGTGGGCATTCATCCGATGCTTCAACCTGGGATTCTGATGTGAGCATTGGAGAGAGATTCAAAGCCCTAATGTCGAACATGACGACAGTTGATCCTTCCACAACCGAAGGAGACGATCAGTTGCCTATTTGGGAAGATCCCTGGATGCATTACATGAATATCTAATACGGCGATCGATTTGAGCAAAGAGAACCTCCAACTGAGGATAAAATAGTCCAAGTTAATATGGGTGACGAAACTAATCCGAAACATATATTTATCAGCGGTGATCTTCCACCGGATGAGAAAGAAGAACTAATTGCCCTCATTCGAGAGTATATCGACGTATTCACTTGGAATTACAAAGATATGCCGGGACTCGATCCAGATGTATCAATGCACAGCCTTAACATTAAACCGGATGTTAAACCCATCAAGCAACAACAGAGACGGTTTCGTCCGCAAATTATGGAGGCAATAGAAACTGAAGTCAAGAAACTGATTGATTCAGGTTTTGTCAGAGAAGAACAACACCCTAATTGGCTGGCCAATATCGTTCCAGCCTTAAAAAGAATAAAAAAATCAGAATTTGTATTGACTTCAGAGATCTGATTACCGCCTGTCCTAAAGACGATTTTTCCCTACCCATTACAGACGTCATCATTGACAACACATGCGGGTTTGAGAGAATGTCATTTATGGATGGATTTTTGGGGTATAATCAGATCAAGATGCACCCAGACGATGAAAAACATACAGCATTCAGAACACCCCTTGGTGTTTTTTGTTATACTGTTATGCCTTTTGGTTTGAAGAACGCCGGTGCTACGTACCAACGAGCAATGACGAAGATCTTTTAAGAGCACCTTCGGAAGACCGTCGAATGCTACGTTGATGACCTTGTTGTTAAGAGTCGTGATAAAAACAATCATATTAACTATTTGAAGACGATGTTCGATCTTATGAGGAGTCATCAGCTAAAAATGAACCCGACTAAATCCTTCCTTGGAATATCGAGCGGTAAATTTCTTGGATTCGTTGTCACCACAAAAGGTATTCATATCGATCCTGATAAGGTGAAGGCGATACATGAGCTGCAGCCTCCGAGAAATCTTAAAGAACTCAGAGGATTGTAAGGTCGATTAGCATATATCCGTCGGTTTATATCAAATCTATCCGGAAAATATCAACCGTTCTATAAACTCACAAAGAAAGGCGTATCGTTCATTTGGGATGAAGCATGTCAAAAGACGTTCAAAGATATTAAAACATATCTAGCGAATCCACCTATTCTTGTTGCACCGAAATCAGGCAGACCGTTTTTGATTTATGTCAAAGCGATGAGCCATTCGTTAAGTGCATTACTTGCACAAGACGACGATAACGGTCACGAACAAGCTGTGTATTATCTGAGTCGTACGTTGGTAGGAGCTGAATCTCGTTACCCGATGATCGAGAAAGAATGCCTTGCTTTAGTATTTGCAATCCAGAAAATGCGACATTATTTAGTTGGACAGACAATTTATGTCATTTCCATCATAAACCCAATCCGAGTATTCATGACCCAACCGGCCTCCATGAATTGGCGTTTAGCCAGATGGGCTTTACTCTTATCGCAATATGATTTGTACTTCAAGCAACAAAAATCAGTTAAAGGACGAGCTATTTGCGATCTTCTGGCGGAAAACCCTACGAAAGATGTAGTCGAATTGTACGACGATCTGCCAGATGAAACTCACGAAGTTAATACCACTTCACATCAACAAGTGTGGCAGTTATACTTCGATGGAGCTTCCCGCGCAACCAACGTGGCGAGCGCGCCTGGATGTTCTAAAATCTCCTCAGGAGTGGGGGTCGTTTTAGTTTCTCCTGAAAAGCATGTCTTACCTAGAGTATACTCATTGACTGAACCATGCTCTAATAATGTGGCCGAATATAATGCATTGATAATTGGACTTAATTTTGCCAAAGAGCTGGGGGTCGAATACCTTGAAGCTTTTGGGGATTCTCAACTGGTAGTTAATCAGATACGAGGAGAGTATGAAGTCAGAAATCGGGACCTGATTCCATACCACCAGGTGGCCATCGAGATGGCAAACTCTTTTGAAGAATTTTTCATCGAATATGTTTCACGTCTCCAAATTTCATATGCAGACGCATTGGCGGCATTATCAGTATCTTTGGCTCAACCTCCCGAAACAGAGCAATTAATTACAGTGAGGACTCACCAGCTTATTATTCTAATCTACGATTTGATTGCTAAAGAAGCACACTCAACAAGAGTTGAACCTAAAGTTCGAGATTGACGTTTTCCTATTATTGATTATGTCCTACATGGTATATTGCCTGAAGATGTAAGAGAAAGGGAGTCGATTCGGCGAAGAGCGCCGAGATTTTACTACAATGCTGTAGCACAAATGCTGTATCGACGGTCGTACGATGGTCTATTACTCCGTTGTCTATCCAATAAGGAAGCAGAACAAGCACTCAAAGAGGCGCATGATGGGACATGCGGTGCACATCAACCCGGTCCTAAACTCTGTGACCGACTTAAGAGAATTGGGTATTACTGGCCGACTATGGTAAAGGTTGCAGTTAACTACGCCCGACGATGTCAAGTGTGTCAATTACATGCAAATTATATGCATCAGCCTCCTAAACATTTACACCCATCGGCGACATCATGGCCATTCGAAACTTGGGGAATGGATATTGTAGGTCCTATTTTCCCACTTTCGGTTAAAGGGGACCGTTTCATTCTAGCAATCACCGATTACTTCTCGAAATGGGCAGAAACAGTTCCACTTAAAGAAGTGAAGACAAGTGATGTTATTAAATTTATTAAACACCACATTATATATCGGTATGGTGTCCTAAGACGAATAGTGCACGATAATGGTCCTCAATTCGTTAGCAACGCATTTATCAAATTCTGTGGAAAATTCAGGATTAAGAACGTTTCATCAACTGCCTATAATCCCGCAGCTAACGGATTGGTCGAAGCTTTTAACAAGACCATTATCAAGATTTTGGCAAAACTTGTGAAGACCAATAAACGAGATTAGGACGACAAACTCGGCGAAGCCCTATGGGCTTATCGTACAACTGTCCGTACGCCAATTGGAACAACCCCATATTCCTTAACATATAGGTGCGAAGCCGTCCTTCCGTTGGAAATACAGATTCCTTCCCTCCGTATCGCTCTCGCAACGGGAATGACGACGGAAGAGCATCATCAGAAACGTCTCGAGGAATTGGAAGTGTTAGATGAAAAGCGCTTGGAAGCTCAGTAACAAATCGAGTTTTATCAAGCTAGAATTTCTCGGGCTTTCGATAAAAAGGTCCAACGAAGAACTTTCAAAGAAGGAGATCTGGTTCTTGCCGTTCGAAGGCCTATGATTCTCAATTCTAAGAAGAAAGGAAAATTCCAACCCAAATGGGAAGGGCCGTTCGTAATAGAAATAGTCTATTCAAACGGTGCATATCACCTGATTACCCAGGATGGCAACAAACTAATGATGCCAATAAACGGGGAGTTCCTGAAAAAGTATTATCCGTAATATGTTAAGGATAACCTATGCAAAACGGGAAATTCCTAGAGAATCCTATGCAGGACATTTTTAGGGTAACCAGATATCAGTCGATTGTTCTAAATGAGAAATTGATCATTCGAATCATTCATTCTTGATTATCATAAAATTCTTTTACAGCTTTTGGTTAGATGAGATTCAAGTAATGTAAACAGTTAATCTTTCCTCACAAAACCCCTCACCGATCAAATCGACCGACGGTGAGTCCATCAAAATCAGTCATGGATTAAAATCCTTCAAATTCCAGTTATATCAGTTTTCTAGCATTCATAGTGCTGAAATTAGATACAATATCAAAGTTTAGGTTATCGGTCTGGATCAATCACCGGATCATTTCATGTCAAATTCTTGTGTTTGAAATCAAAATTTCCCACCGAGTAGTTGGTACAAGTCAACAAACTCATTGTTATTTGTACCCCATTCTCAAATCCCCATTTTGGTCAAACCTTCCTATAGTTAGGACCAAAACCAGAATCCCCTCTCGATTCATTACATGAACGAGAGGTCCACAAATCGAATGATCAAACCTTTAAACATGTAGGCTCATCTCAAATCCCACTTGGTCAAACCTTACTACAGTTAGGACCACAACTAAAATCTCCTTTCGATTCATTTTGCGAACGAAAGGTCCACTTTTGAATTGGATAATCAAACCTTATGACAGTTAGGATTATTTAAACTAATCCAATTTCTCTAAGTGGAGATCCCACTTCGAGTTTCCTTTGCATCAGGAGATAGAATATAAAATTCTTCCTCTCTAATTTTGGGTTTATCTCTACCAACAAACAAGAGACCAGAAGATAGAATATAAAATTCTTCCTCTCTAATTTCGGGTTTATCTCTACCAACAAACAAGAGACCAGGAGATAGAATGTAAAATTCTTCCTCTCCAATTTTGGGTTTATCTCTACCAACAAACAAGAGACCAGGAGATAGAATATAAAATTCTTCCTCTCCGATTCTGGGTTTATCTCTACCAACAAACAAGAGATTGAGAGATAAAATATACAATTCTTTCTTTCATTTTCCCGCATAGGAAATGTAACCTACTTACATTTCGAAATCCATGTCTTTCACGCATGGGGGATGTTATCTCTATCCCTTACTAGAGATAAGCTTACATCTAACACATGTAGCCTACATATTCAGTATTGTAGTTTAAAGTCTAAAAAAGTTTAATTCTTTTAGCACAACGTTATATGTGGAACGGATTTAGATAATTCACATACTAGCCCGATTCAAACGGTAGTCGATAAAGGCATATCAAATCCGTTGATGGCTGAGGATTTACCAAAAATCCTATAAGTATTATGGTTATTTATTCTAAACAAGAACGAGTAATCATAATAAAATCTCAATGAGCAAAAGGGTTCACTATATTGACCAAAAGTGTTCAAACAAAGCTACAAAAATATATGTTCTCCAATTACAAAAGTTTATATTGATGAATTTGATCTTCAAGTTTCGAAAGCTCTATCGCATAAGCCTGTTCAAGCTCAACTGTCAATTTAATTTTGAAAGATTCTTCATCAACACTTTGAAGTTCGGCGACCTCTTGTTCCTTTTCAGCAAGTATCTTATCCTGAAGATTCAGTTGCTGAAACAGGTTTTCTTCAACTTGAGTTATCTTCGTCAACTCAGACTCCAAAATTTCATGAGCATCCTTGGCCTTTACAAGTTGCTCTTCTAAGCGGGCTATTTCCGCTCGACTCGACTCTAAGTCCCGGTGCAGGTCAACCTTGGCTTGTGTTCTTTTGGCAACACTCATCCTAAGTTGATTACTGCGGGCTCTTAGCTTTTAGAGTTCGAAGTTAGCTGATTTTTGAGAATCACGCCACGCTTGCAACCTTGAGTCCATTTGAGAAGCAATATAGGAGGGTACACCTTTGGTGCGAAGAGCCTTCAGAAGTTCAGCGTGTTGCTTCAAGTCGACCAAATAAGCGTTGATCGAATCGGCTAACTCGTTATATCCTTCCTCTCTGATTCCTGACATATAGCGATCAAGAGGTCTCTTAAAATTCTCAAAATACGATCCTTTGAAGAGAATGCGATCGACCATAGCGTTCAAAAAGGAGATGAAGCCTTGGAGATCAGAGCAGATGACAGCCTTATCCGGATCCTCTTCTGCCAATAAAGCTTGGATATGATTTGATAATGATGAAGAAGGAGCTGTGATGAGGACAAATAAGTCAGTACAGAACATATATATGCATACATAACAACGAACGGAAGCATACCAAGTTTAACAGAAGAGCCTTTAGCATGACCTTCTTGCCCTAATGATGTTAAGCCGGCCTCCGGGGTAACCAAGGTTAGTTCAGGAGTAGCAACCTTTGACGTACCCACTACATCTAACGATTGATCAATTAAGACTTTAGAAAACTTCGGGTCCAAGTTAATAGGTCTCTTGGGAGAGGATTCTGCAAACAAGAGAATCACAGTGAGTATAATAGAGTGTTAATCAGAAATTTAAAATAAATTATAGGTAAAACTCACCAACTCTAGGCACAACATCTGCCGACATACCGACTTCTTCAGTTGGTCTCGCTTTTGTTGTGACCGGACTAATTTGGGGGGTGACAGTAATTTCTATCATTATGGGATCCACAGGAGTAGTAAGTTGGGATTCTGGAATGGATGATTGAAAATCGACTTCAGTTCCTACCCATGACGAGTGGTCACGACCCTCAGGTTGATCAGAAGTTCTAGTGATTGTAGCTGTATCAGTTCCAACAACTGGTCCTATAATTCGAATACTTATATGATTACTCAAAAGATGAAGTTACAAGAAAATATACAAAGTTTACAGAACAAAGGCCTTACTTTCAGAAGGACCCGCTTCTGTGGAACCAACTCCAACAGTTGATCCTGCAGCTGCACCAGAAGCTTTCCCCGATAACAAATTGGAGATATGTTGATGGTCGTCCTCTGAGATATCAAGATTAAAGTTGAAATCATTAAAATCCTTGACTTTAGTGGCATGGGTAGTTTCTCCTTCAGCTGATTCATTCATTATGGCATCTACAGAATGTGTTGAGTCATAAATAACATATGAATTTAGACAAATTTGGTCAAAACGAAGATTAATTTTACCTTCGTTGATCGGGACGGATTCGAGAGCTCCAATACTTGCACCCGCTTCTTTTAGTTTGACTAAAAGGAGACAAAGCGCACAAGTCATTAGAAGAGGCACACATTCCGACTCGTTCATTTCTCGGAATTGTCATCCAAATGGAGAAAGATCAGTACCTGTGTTTGAAGCCGATGGGTCAATGTCTGAAGTTTGTGGAACACCAGCTATTTCGTCTTTCAGAGCATCCTGCATTTGTTGGACGAAGCTGGGCTCCTCAACTTCCATACCACCGAGAGAAGCAATCTCTGCTTGAAATTCTCCCTCTTCTTGACTCCCTATAGAAGTTGAGTGTAAGATAAGCCTGAGTATGAAGAAATATAAGAGCAAGACAAATATTCACCTTATTCGGCTGAAGAAACGCTGCGATCAGACGTCTCCTCTTAAGCGGGAAGACGAACACGTGGCTTAGAGGCGGCTTTCTTTCGTCTCTTTAGTGGACGCGCCTCATCCTGAACTCCAGATCCTTTATGACGATGTTTGGTACGTAATTTAGTTCTGGGAAGGACTTGGGTTTGAGTTTGGGTGAAGATTATGATCTTTGCCGATGAGCAAGAGGCACTGTATCTTCTTCCTCCTGTTCATCTCCACTGAGGACCTCTACCGCCATCCGATTGGGATAAGTCATAACGACTCTCTCCCTCCTTCTTTTCGGAGCATCTTACGGTTGGGCAGGCACAATGGAAGGGTTTACAAGTCCTCTCTCAAAGAAAGAATTGGGAAGACCAACTGCTTCCTCAGAACTTGAACCAGTCTCACCCAGCCCCTCAGAAGTTTCTGTTTCATCGGTATCAAACTCTTCTTCGCTACCAGTTGGACGGGCCGGTTCCTTTTCTTTTCTTGACGATTCGGCAGCCTCTTTCCTTCGGGGTGACATCATAGCTTCACGGGTCGCTTCTGTTGTGTGCCGCGGGGCTGCTTCTTCTTCTGAGTCCGACATTCTCCTATGCCGAGTGACGATATTGGCAGCGATCAGCCACTTACAATAAAGGAAGGTCATCCGTAGAGGCGGCACTTCCAAAGGGAGATCGAACTCAACATTTGTACAGCCGGCAATGCTCCAAAACCAAGCTCTCGCCCCATTGATAAGTCCACCTCGAACGCTGAGTTGACGATTCGGGTTGCCGACATACAATTGGTCATAGCCGAATTGGCGAGCAAATTGACATGGAAAATAAGGTTTGATATGGCAAATATCTTTCACCCTGAGCACTAGATAACCAGGTCGAATGTTCATCAGCCATCTGAAGCACCCGATATCCAAAATGGTGCGATTCTGCCTTGATTCTTCAGCATCCAATAAAGTCGTATTGTATGTGCCGGAGAATCGAGGGAAGCAAAGGAAGAATTCCCAACATTTGTGAACTTTGAAGTGCCTCGTTATATCCATCCACCGATGTTTAACCCATTTACAGCCCTCAAGATTTTACAACAGAGGGAGGCTGGGATCCACCGTCTCAGGAACCTCCATTAAATCTGGCCGGTGAAGTACCAACCAGGTCATCAGATAAGTGTAGGGTAGTTCCAGCTTCGGAACGGATACGCTGGCGGAGGGTTTCTTTCTCTCTTGAGTAAGCACGGAAACTAATTATCGTAATCCACTGTGAATAGCGGCCACCATGACAGGAAGCAAGGATAATCTGCGACCTATAACTAATTGGACATCTGGATACAGCACTTCAATCGGCATAGCATCAGAGGGTTGGTAGGGAACGACACACCTTTTTAGCCATAAATCCAGAAAGCCGGCCAACAGGGTAGTAGGATGGATCGGAACACCAGCTTGCCACAAATAAGAACGGAATTTAGTACCATGAGGAAACCCGTCTTCTGAGTGAGAGGTATAGGATTGTGCGTTCGTTTTCTCTAACAGTCGGTTGATCTCATTCAGAGTCAAAGGAGATAATCCGCACACCTCTTCCGAACGATTATCAAGGTTCTTGAACAAATAATCGGCGAATTGTTTCAAGCTAATCTGGGGAGATTTCTTCTTAGCTCTAGTCTCCACCTCAGCCATAGCTATATGATAATGACAAGTCAGTTCCCATAAAGTATCGTGGGTCACAGTTGACCGATCTTTCATCTTATTCAACTGACTGGCGGTTGGGAAGAATTCTTGATACGGGACATCACCTATAGGCAAACTAGACACCTTCATCATTTCATGCAATGGTAACCTAAGCTCCCCATTCTTGGTGAAGAATGTATTGGTGTCAGGGTTGTAGATCTCGAACAAACAGAGGAAATGACCTACACTGATCTGCAAACCATACATAGTGGCACGGATTGGGACCAATAACCCTAATTCTGCCAATTCCTGTCCCCAGCGATTCAATACATATCGGGTCATTCTGGTCCACCACTTGTCTCTAAAATAATGGACCCATCTGTAACATCTAAAGTTCTGGTTAGGTAATCTCTTTCCCGCTGCCGCTAACCGATTCTTCACGGTATTTGCCTGTAATACCTTTTCATTCTGGGGAATATTGCCTAAGATACCCGGATGAAGTCCTCGCACAGAAGCCCGGTCACTGGAACCTGGGGTGGCTTCCTTCCCAATAAAACCATAGTGAATACGCTCGTGCATTTCGGTCAACCTCCAGAACATTTCACGTCCAACCGACAAGTTCCTAAACTTTAACAGTGAATGCTCCCGAGGAATTCAGGGGAGATACAAGAGTGATGACCCGCTCTCATACAACCACTGCGCAGGTCTACAAGAAACGATCTCCGGATCTTTCACGGAGTCACCAAACAAAAAATCTGGCTTCCTTATGCACTGGTTCGAGTCTTGCTCTGAAATTAAAGTGGTGTCCGTGATTAACCGTCGCAGAATACGACAACTACCTCGCCGAATCAATTCTCTAGCTCCTTCACTATAATCTGGCTTGAATTGGAGAGCTGATTCAATTAACGGGATCCCCTCATAATAGGAGTGGGTAGCGCTACTTTGACCCGTAACCTCATCAGCAGTGAAGATTGTAGAAGAAAATGGACTGATAAAGAGGACATACACATAAATTGTGTAAGAATAATCCTAAAATTTTAGAGAAGGCGGTATATCTTACTCTATAAGATATGATCGCCAACTCATAACAGGTGCGACGATTTTTCATCTACCACATGTATAAAAGAGATATACGTTACTATACACGAGCATTATAATGGCATATCAAAACCTTTCAACGCACGTGGGATGATACGAAATCGCCCCTGTATATTCTGAAGTGTGTTTTGTCCAAGCAAAACAAACACTTTCTAGCGTCGATCCCCTCGAAGGAGGATACCGGCTCTTCACGAATGTATCTCAAAGGATACAAACGAGGATTTGCATGCAAATACAGATATGTACATATGAAATTGACAAAATACAGTATTTAAATTGGTGAAAGGGTGAAAGAGATATACCTCCATGCGAAGCAGCAACAGGATCAGTCCCCACGGTAGGCTGGACAGTCGAACGACCTCGGGAGACTCGGGATATTCGCGGCAACATGATGAAAATATGATCTACATTGAAATCTAACAAGAAAGTTAGGATTTTGAGCATGGAATTGACAAAAATATCACAAAATACGTCTGAAACATTACATGCAGAGTTGAAGTTAAAGAAAGTTAAGATTTCAAAGGAAGAGGGGGAGCAAACCTACCAAATCTGAATGAAATCTCCCCAAACAAGAGCTCCACACAAATCAGAAACGAAGAGGAGAAGAAGAGGCAGAGAACTGGTCGAAAATCTTGAAGAAATCGCCCAAAAAGATCGCTAAAAATCGACGTGAAAAAACCACCGAAAAACCCTAAGTCGGGGTTTTATAACCCCGACTTCGCCGAGCGAGACAGACTTCACTGTCTCGCCGTGCGAGACAATATATACTGTCTCTCACCGCGAGACAGCATATACTGTCTCGCACCGCGAGACAACATATACTGTCTCGCACCATGAGACAGTATTTACTGTCTCGCACAGCGAGACAGTATAAGCTGTCTCGTATCACGAGACAACAACGATTGTTTTGAGTATAATAGGCGATATCATGGTGTTTCGATACACATGAATACTCCAATAGGTACACGAGTCTAAACTGTTTTCCTACCCTCAACAGGAAGTTTCTGGAGAATATTAATCTAAATATTCTTAAGGATATCCTGACGAACTCCCAATGGATGTATAAGTATCAATTTGGTGATAAAAGCTAAACTCACAAGTACAAATGCCAGCTTCGATTCAAAATCTCGACAACGGTCAAGCGATAAACGTGGTACCGGAAAGATATTAGCTATTCTACAAGGAATTGAATAGGCTAAAGGAAGAAGAGAGCGGGAATTGAAGCCATTTACAGATCCTTCTACATGATCCACTCAGCTAAGCATTGAAGGGATCGTAAGTAAAATCTATCATGTCCAAAGTATCCCAGACTCCTCTATAAAAGAATGTATCTGGAATACTTTGGAGGGGGTATCTGTAGGCGTTAAAAAATACTGATAGATATCCAAGCATAGAGAAGATCACAAAAAATATCACAAGTATGGACTGTCTCGCAGCGAGACAGTGTTCGCTGTCTCGCCAGCGATGCAGCTTTGAAATGGTCAAAATTGAATCAAATAACTACCACCCACGTGTCCATTAACTGCCAAGGGACGTGGAAAACATCGTGGGCGAAAATCACGTAAATAACTGCCAAAATAACAGAGTTTGAAACGTGGGAAAGCGGTTACAGCAAAAACTGGCAGGCAGTTGGTTTTTCCGAGACAGTATTTACTATCTCGGAGGCCGAGACAGCAAACACTGTCTCGGCCGCCGAGACAGTAAACACTGTCTCGCCGGCTTAACTTCTTGGTTTTGTTGTGTTTTTCAGTTATGTATCCCAGAGGCTATAAATACCCCTCTAAGGTTATTACTGACGAGGATCGAGCACTTATCGAGCAATTCAGAGCAGAGAGAGCAGACAAAACAGTGAAACTGGAGTTCTTGGTGTGATTCCTTGAGATTCGAGCTTTGACTTGATCTTAAGAAGAGTGATCGTCTTACTTTGATAAGATCTTCACTTCAAATTCCTACTTCGATAAACGAAGGAAGAATCTCTAAACCCCTTCACGATCTGTGATTTGGTGGTCCACGAGCTAAAGTACTCCCGGCACAGGCAAAGTCCCACAAAACAAGAATCGATAAACAATTTTTGTGTTATTTTCTCAAGAGTTATAATTTTTATTTTGTTGTGTAAAGGAAGTCTTATAAAAAGACTATCTCTTTCGAATTTGTTGTAATCAATCGAAGATATGATGAATTCCATGACAAAATCAACTTTTGACGATAACAAACTGGCGACCACAGTGAAAGCCAGCGGCCTCGCTATCGAGGCCGTAGTGTCGCAACCGATTAAGATCGTGATCAATGAAGAAATCGAATATGAGTTCGATCAGGCGAAATTCGAGGAGTACCTGTCATCCTCATCCATCACTCTCCTGTTTGACTCCGTAAACCCACTTGTTATGTAAGGTATTCTTCTGTGTAGGTAGCTGGGCTAACTCTCATGTATCGTTCGAGTGGAGAGAATTCATCTTTTCTTGCATTGCATGCTCCCACTGCTGAGATTCGCTCACTTGCATAGCCTCCTCATAGCATTCTGGTTTTCCGCTATCTGTCAAAAGTAGGTAGTCTAGTGACGAGTGTAGGTGTCAAAAAATGCTGATAGATATCCAAACATAGAGAAGATCACCAAAAAATATCACAAGTATGGACTGTCTCGCAGCGAGACAGTGTTCGATGTCTCGCCGCGAGACAGTGTTCGCTGTCTCGCCAGTGATACAGCTTTGAAATGGTCAAAATTGAATCAAATAACTGCCACCTACGTGTCCATTAACTGCCAAGGGACGTGGAAAACATCGTAGGCGAAAATCACGTGAATAACTACCAAAATAACGGAGTTTGAAACGTGGGAAAGCGGTTACAGCAAAAACTGTCAGGCAGTTGGTTTTTCCGAGACAGTATTTTCTGTCTCGGAGGCCGAGACAGCAAACACTGTCTCAGCCGCCGAGATAGTAAACACTGTCTCGCCAGCTTAACTTCTTGGTTTTGTTGTGTTTTTCAGTTATGTATCCCAGAGGCTATAAATACCCCCCTATGGTCATTACTGACGAGGATCGAGCACTTATCGAGCAATTCAGAGTAGAGAGAGCAGACAAAACAGTGAAACTTGAGTTCTTGGTGTGATTCCATGAGATTCGAGCTTTGACTTGATCTTAAGAAGAGTGATCGTCTTACTTTGATAAGATCTTCACTTCAAATTCCTACTTTGATAAATGAAGGAAGAATCTCTAAATCCCTTCACGATCTGTGATTTGGTGGTCCACAAGCCAAAGCACTCCCGGCACAGGCAAAGTCCTACAAAACAAGAATCGATAAACAATTTTTGTGTTATTTTCTCAAGAGTTGTAATTTTTATTTTGTCGTGTAAAGGAAGTCTTATAAAAAAGACTATCTCTTTCGAATTTGTTATAATCAAACGAAGATATGATGAATTCCATGACAAAATCAACTTTTGACGAAAACAACGAGAGATACCTAGGATTCGGTTTGGGTATCCTGGATGACCTCCTAAGCTCCTCACCTTGGGTAGTCGGTTTTGCACCTGGAGTCTCCTCTGTTCTTTGGTAAGAATTGACATTGTCTCCTCCATCTGGAAGTTCCTCCAAATCCATGTACTCGGATACGCCCGCATCCGTAGTGCTGCTCCCACTGTTTTAGCCCACCTTGACATTTTCTCTGTCCTTGTACATCACTTCCTCATTGAATATGACGTCTCGGCTTCTGATGATTTTCCTGTTCTTCTCATCCCATAGACGATACCTGAACTCATCAATACCGTATCTAATGAATATACACTTCAGTGACTTAGCTTCTAGCTTGTCCCTGACATGGTCACTGATGTGGACATATGCCACGCACCCAAAGACTCTTAAGTGTGAGAGATTAACTTTCTTACCACTCCAAACCTCTTCCGGAATTCCAAAGTTCAATGGAACTGATGGCCCGTGATTTATCACGTACGCTGCTGTATGCACCACGTCCGCCCAAAAAGTTTTAGGTAGACCTGCATGTAGACGCATGCTCCTCGCACGCTCTGTCAGCGTTCTGTTCATTCTTTCTGCTATGCCGTTCTGTTGCGGCGTCCCTAGAGTAGTACTCTCCAAACGAATCCCGTTCAGAGCACATAACTTCTTGAACTCCTCCAAATTATATTCTCCACCATTGTCTGATCTCAGACACTTCACTTTCAGATCTGTCTCATTCTCTACCATGGCTTTCCACTTCTTGAAGATGCTGAACACCTCCGACTTGTGCTTCATGAAGTATACCCACACCTGTTTCCGGTAAAAGTTGCTGTTTTCATTGCTGTTCTCTTTTTTTGA